>JARVJN010000002.1:26669252-26680752 GCA_031763805.1 Argolebias nigripinnis
ACACACAGTACAGTATATGTTGGGGAAAGGTAAACAGTAAAAAGCTTCTTCTTCTTTTTTCAAATACATTTTTTAAAAATCTTTAAGTATTTTATTGTATTCATTTTTTTATTTATTTTGTATGCATTTTACCATTCCAAACTTTTAACTACAATTTTGTGTAAAGTCATCTCGTTGTGGTTAATATTATTATTGATATTAATATTATAGAATTTACAGAGCAGTTGATAAATGGAGAATATTTAAAACAGATTTTTAACGACTTTTATATAAATTCGCTCTAAGTTAATCTTTAATCATACTTTTATTTAAAATTTAAAAAAGTGTTTATCAATATTTTGAGCATTAATTGAATTACTCACGTTTATTAAATTCAGTTTTACTCTAAAACGTGTACTTTATCATGTTTGCATATTCAGTAATGCAACTACTTTTCCTCAGCATTTTCTGTTGCAAACAGCTTTACGCTACGAGAACAAACGTTTCAGTTGTCATGGCAACGATAGCAGCTTCCGATTAAAACGTAAGTCCGTCCCCCAAATCCGTCCGCCTTACGTTCCGCCGCCTAATTTAGCCGTTGTGGAAACAAGGAAATGTATTATAATTTTCCTTGCCTTTCTCTGTACACGACACGTGGGAAAAGTTGCCAAATTCAGATCATCTTTGTTTGTTTTTATCGGTGACAAAATGTAAAGTACAAATGCTGACTGAACACGAGGACTTGTCTCATTTGACCAGCCGCAGTGAGAATCAGACAACGCCAACAGCTCCACGCCAACGCCTGAGCAAACTTCAAAGCTAATTAACTCAGCAGAACAACCTGTTCTTACTCAGTAGAAATAATAATTATGGACGCCATGGTAAAATTCACCAACCAAAGTCAAGGAAGAGACCGCATATTCAGGTGTGTAGTAAAAAAAAAAATCTTTAAGTATACTTTATAAGTGATTTCTCTTATGTGGTCTGGTTTGGATTTCAGAGCGACCCAGTATGCCTGCGCACTGTCCATGCATTTACTGCGAAACAGCTCTGACAGAAAGGAGCTTGTGGCCAAACTCAGACAGCTGGAAACTAACATGAGCTCTGGACGCAAACGTGAGTTTGACTAAACTAAATTAGGGAAAGAGGCATGTAAAGTGCTCTGCATGGTCTTTACCCCGAGTCTAACATGATGAAGTCCCCACATGGTTATCAAGGTGTGCAGTTTTCTACAAAATGTTTGAGAAACAGTTTTTAACATGTTAAAAACCCCATTTGTCCTTGTTTGGTTTGTTTAATCCACAGACACAAGAGTTAAATTAAGTAACTACATTACTTTTTGGTTTGTAAATCTTGAACCTAAACAAAAATCTGTCATTCAGATATGTTTTGAATGCTGAAAACAAACTTTGCATAGCTATAAAGTATTAACAGTTATTAACTTTAAGTTTTATATTGCCTAAGATTTTAAGATTGGCCCATTAGGTAAAAATAAAACTATGGTACAAAACACACACACATTTTATTCTGCAAGACACATTTAAAAGTTAAAGAAACCATAATCACTGTTGCATTTTAGCAAACGCAAGTAGATCTGTCTTATAAAAATATATGAACCAATTTGGAGGAGAAAGGCAGATGGATAATAAAAAAAGACTGAGTATTTGAAGTTCTGTATTCTGCAGACACAGATTTCTGTTGCACAACTTCCACAGTGTGTTCTCAGTTGGGTTATGATTAAAAAGTATGATTTAAAAGCATGATGTAAAGCAGTTATAAATATGTCCATGTTGCTGTTTTTGATCAGGTTGTGGGTGTCAAATCAGCGCACTGTACGAGTTGAGTATTTCTGCAACCTCATTAAGTCAGTGAACTTTAATAAAGCAGCTTGTGGCTTCATGTTGCAGCTCTCTCCTCAGATCCGTTGTTTCAGTTGTGGATTTGTGTTGCAGTATTTGCACAGACTTTGGTTGTAGCACTTATAAGACTTCAAAAATCACAGATGACCTGCCACCCACGTAAATTGTTAAACATTTTGAACTCTGACACAGACTTTCAGGGACAGATAAGAGCCTTAAAGCAGATTTGTTTTCTTGCAGTGGAGCCGTTTACAGACGGGCTGCGTAGGACGCTGTTGTTGCTGCAGCGTTTTGTCTCTCAGCATCAGAGCTGCAGACGTGACATGCTTAGTCTGCCTGGCTTGATAATTGTCAGACTTCAAGTTTAGACAGATCATATAAGAAAATAAGATTTATGCTGCAACATGCTTTCTGAATAGTTCTGGATGCATGAAGATGGGCGCCCACCTTGGCTTTAATCCTCACAGAATGCTAAGCATCATAAACGTGCATTATGTTCTCGTTCAGCGAACATTTTCTGCAGGTGAACGTAAACTGCTGCTCGTGTTTCACTGCAAACTGATTCCTTTTGTTTCTCCCCGCTCTGCTAGTGCTCAGGCTGGGCAACGCAGCACATTCCATTGTAGCTGCTAAACAAACCCTGCGGCTCTCTGACAGAGTGCTGTGTCTGTGCCTCACTGTGGCCAACGTCAGCCGGGCCCTCTACTTCATCTGTGACAACCTGCTTTGGGCCAGAAGCGTCGGCCTTGTTCGCAACATCGACAAGGAACGCTGGAGCCTGAACTCGTCTCGCTGCTACTTCTCCTCGCTGGTGATGAGTTTGGTCCGAGATGTTTACGTCGTCCTCCAGCTGATGGTGAGGAAAAAGAGGGACGAGAAGTTCAAGCAGAAAATGGGTCAACATCTCTGCGAGGGTCCTGAAGTAGCCGAAGCAGTCATTCCCGAGCTGGATGCCTTCGTTTTTCTGCTTTTAGAAACCCTGAAGTCACATCCGGCTGTCGCCTTGGACACGCTGAAGAACGTCTGCGACCTGTTCATTCCCTTAGACAGGCTGGGGATTTACAAGACGAACGCAGGTGTGGTTGGGTTTTGTGGGCTCGTGTCCTCCCTGCTCGGCATCGTAACCCTCACCTGTCCTACGCTAAAGATCAAACCGTGATAACGAGGGTGGAGTTAGACCTCAGGTTAATCACGACCAGGTTCTCACTTTAATCAGGAGAATGGTCAATTTAAGCTTGAACGTTCTTCACATGTTGCACCAAACTCAATCCAGCAATCATTGACCATCTTAATGAGTAGAATATAAATCTAATCTATATTTTATTTAACAAGAATAGAACTTGATGCATTCCTGTCTCAAACCACCAGCACTTTTCACAACTAACACTTTGCTACTGATATAAAAATAATTGTTAAAAGTATTTTAAAACACAAAGAGTTGTTTAGGAGGGTGGTTGTTTTTAAAGTTTACTGTCTCTGCTGTTGTGTGATGATACGCTGCTAAAAGTTTCGATTCAAATGATAATTGAACTGATTCTTAGCCTAACGGTGCTGTCGGGATGTGGGAAAGAAAAGTTAAAAGTTGTTGATGGACATCACATGCACATGTTGGACTTTGACTGTGAATATTTTACTTTTAACTTCGAAGAAAGGGAAGTTAAATGAGAAACAAAGGAGCTCTGCACATGCTGTCCTCAACCCTTGAGTCTTTTTTTATATTTGTGTGTTTACAAGTTTAATTGTGTGGTGTGGATGAAATCAAAAAGTCAGTTCCTCTCGCAGAAACAGTTAATATTGTTCACCGTTCTGTGTAATTCAGTTAAAAAGGTTATTTTCTTTTGTTTTCTCTTGAAAAGGCATTACTGATCATGTTTTAGTGCCTTGACTGAGTCATTTCAGAAACACAGCGGCCCTGCCCTCTACAGGACGCACAGCACTGATCAGTTGAAGAGCTTTATTTTCGATTTCAGAGGCAATAATACAGTTTGTTTGGAAAGCTTTTCGATGACACACTGACTCATCCATCATCAGAAATATGCAAAAATACAATATATTATGGTTCCCTTTCACAATACTTTAGTTTTACTGCGAAAAGAAAGAACTATGCACGAACTTGCTTCCCAGTAAAGCACAAACAAAATGCAATAAATAAAGAAAAGCAGTGATAACATGGAGACAAAAGGCTTAATTCACATTTATACTGGTGGTCGCTCCAGTTCTGACAAACCATTTAAACCTTTGTATGACAAATTTGGAAGCTGTTTTAATCTGAATATTCCAAAAAAAAAAAAAAAAGTTACTAGGAATTAACTGGTGTCTAAGGAAGCTTTAAATTCTACAAGAGCCACATCTTTTTATCATTGAAATTATCTCATTAAAGATGATTGTGCCAGAAAAGGTACTTTAAGGACGAGTCGACTGTGACAATCTACTGATTTGTAAATGCTGCTGGCCCAAAGTTGTCCTTTTACTTTTATTTCTAGTAAACTAACAACAGTTTGCTGCTGTCTGAATGAAAAAGGCACCTTCAGTAGTTTGCTCCTGCAACAGTTTTCTCCCCTCAGGATGCGTCACCAATGATATTTATTTAGATGCAAAACAGTGTCATTTTTTTCAGTTTTCCCCTCTAAAGGGCTCGTGGTGGAAATGGTGTCTTGTTATTTTTGTTAAAATGTTTCAGGACCTTGTGTTATATGATAAACTATGCAAAATACTAATAAATTTAGAATATATGAGTGAACTGTGTACTCGTCTCTTAATACGACACCTAAACTGTTTTCTTATGCAGTACCAAAATAAATGAGTTTAAATTCATTCTTGCAGCACATTTTCACAATGCATAAAGGACACTTAAAAAAATTACAATTTAATCTGATAAATGATCAAATAAGGTGTTTTCTGTTGGCACAGCAGAGCTTTTAAGAAATGAGCTTTTAATGAAATTTAAGGCTCACACCTGTTAAACGCCTAGTTTTCGATCCTCCAGTGGTTAGTGCTAATAAATATTTATTGAACACGATCATATGTGCAACCAACACAAATCCTAAAAATACCAGAGCTCCGAGGAGAGAAACTGGGTCGTTCATCAACTTTTTGCTGGTATTTGCTGCGTTGTACTTTGAAATCAACTGAAAGCGCTTTTTGCGTATGGAGTTGTGCAAACATTCTGCTTTTTGACAGTGGGGCCAGATAAAACCAGACAATTAGATTTCTGTACAATTCATGATTCTCAGACAAAAAATAAAGCTACAACTGAAACAAAATGCTTGACAAACACTGATAAGACGAGTTCTGCACAACTACTAACAGTAACTGAAATCTTCGCGAGACGACGGGACAAAAACGATCTACAGGAGAAATCAGCGTTTGGGGACAAAAGAAATGGGACAGACAGTGCACGTCTGACAGACTGTGCACGTCAAGGCTTCAGCTTCATGCTTCCATTTGAAGCCAGCGTTAAGACGACGGTTGTGAGCACTGCTGCAGTGACAAACTGAAATACAACTTCTACGTCGGGGCCACGGCTAATGAGGGTGAAATAAAATTTGGCTGTGGTTAAACAGATGTGCGCAGATGTGCATGTTCACTTCCAGCTGAAGAACGTGAAGCCATAGGAATATCAGTAATCAAATCTGCAACAACTTGAAAAGAAACCCCCTGTAAACTTTTAAAACACGTCAGAAAACTTAGATGTTTGTTAGAATAGAAAAGGCAGCTCATGGTTCTGGAGGCTACATGTGGGTGAAGTGGCTCTATATGTGCACACCTCTGTCCTAAAACCAGAGTGAAAGTACAGCGACGTGGTTTTTTGTGGCGTTCCAACATCTGTGGGAAATTAAACTGGACAACATTGAACGGCTACGTGACGTTTGATTAAGGATGCATCAAAGTGTGGGCGATGGCCACACTTTGTGGAGAACGTGGATTTATCTCAACTAGGGTTGCACAATTTTAGGAATTCTAAAAGTTGGAAACTTTCATGGGAATTAATAGTTATTTTTTGGGAATTAACCCAGAATTTAAAATACTGAATATTCAACCTTTTTAAATATAGTTGGGGGAAAACTTCAACATAAGACCAGATTTCCTTACGAATGAAACGATAACACGAAAAGTTTAGCTCAGAGTTGTAACTTGTTTGGCTGGAAATGCAATTTACCTCAATTCATTTTTTATGCAATTAAAATACCAAATAATTATCAAATAACATTTAAAGGGTTTTGTTCTGTTGTGTGCAACATTTAGAAAATAATTAGAGAAACATTCTTTAAAAATGTTCAGTTGCTTTCTAACAGTTTCAGTGGTTGTGGCAGCGATGCCATCATACTCAGATTAGGGTAATGAACCTTTGGGTCGGACTCATTACGGCTTTATCTGTTTACGACAAAATAAAATGTGGTTTTTGTTTGAATAGGAGTTTTAAATGCCCTCAAATAACCCTTAATTCCCATAAATAATCATAAATCTAAAGAAAAGTTTCCAAATACAGTATTTCTAAAATTCCTCAGTTTGACTCCCCATGGAAAGTTTCAGTAAATGATCAATTGATATTGTAATCACACGTTTCCCTGATATTGTGCAGCCCTCATTCTAAACTACAGATTCTGTACAATTTATATCAGATCAGGTCTCAGGTCTGCAAAACAATGGGCTTGGTATGCACGACAAATTTTGTCTTACCAAGATAAATTGTTTAAATTTGTTCAACGAACCTCCTGTAGCACTGTCAAATAACAGTTTCATTACCGTCAATATGTGATCTTATTGTAAGAAACTGTTGGATGCAACTAAATATATTGTTTTTAGCAAATACACCTTTTTTGTATTTAAATATAAAATCTTTAGTAGCATTAGCATATCCCTAAGGTTGATTGTACTGTCACATCAACACTTCAAAAGCAACACTTTTAAGTTCAAAGGCATTCAAGGATGTAGTTCAAAATGCTGCAGTTTGGCAGAAAGAATGATTTTACAGCAGAGCAGAATCCAGCTACGAGTTCTTAGCAGTTCTGAAAAACATAAATTTAAAGGGTAACATTTGATCACGAGTAGGTGGTCTTAGCCCACAAAAAAAAAAAAAAAAAAGGAAACAAACTTGCTCCTTGATTCAATAACACTCTGAGGAGTAAAGTGAATAGTGTCTCAGCAACTTCTGGACCCAGCTGGGCAGTCCTTGGGTCCACTTAGAGTCTTTTGGTCCATTTCAGTCCCGCCCCGATGGAGGGCAGGTACTAGTGTGCTCGGTCGTAGTCAGCGATCAGGCCTTTGATGTGTGACAGTTTGTTATGGAGATACTCGCAGCGTTTCTTCTCTTCTCGGTACCCAGGAAACTTCTAGAAGAAAAGAGAGGAAGAGGAAAAAAAAGCTGTAGTGGTGTTGATGAATCCGTCCAAAGGACCAGCTTTGTTAGATTTTTCTACCTGGATTACTGAGCATGCATCAAGATATTTTCTGATTATACTTTCATGGAAACCTTATTTGAATATGATATGATCAAAAGAGCCATTTTACACCTTCATTCACTAAATTAAATGTGTCCAGAGCTGCAACAACCTGCTACAACAGGGATTATCAACTGGTGGCCCATGGGCCGCGTTATAGGTTTGTTGGAGGAGACATTATAAAGCTAAAAATCTCTAATGGTTTTTTATATTTATTGATATTTTTTACAATTTAAGACAAATGAAAAGACCAGATTCTTGTAAAGAGGGGGAAAAGTGTTTAAAATAAATAAAATAAAAAAAATATGATCTATGCAGGCCTGTGTGATTTGCTTCTAACTGTGGAAAAAATTAAGTACCAGGTATACAAATAAAGCAAAATGTTAAAGTGAGTATTTGCAAAAGAAAAGACAGGAAAACAGCTAAAACTAGTATTTTCTTTGTTGTTTTAGAACGAACAATAAAATTCAGCTGTATGTTAGTTTTGGCCAAAGCCTGAAAGAACCTGTGCAGAGGAACCAAAGCTCCAGAGCCGCAGGTTGCAGACCCCTGGTTCAGATCTTTTGAAATGGGCTTCTGCATGACATCAAAACCGTGCCCGCTGTGAACAGCTCTTTGAACCATCTCAATTTGGAGAAATAGTTTGGTTTGGACCAGATCGATGAGCTCACGGCTAGTCAGAGAATGGCCAAGACCAGAGTGGATTGTCACCTTGTTGAACAATCCCTAAGGTTTTATAGTTTTACAAACTTTTACGCTGCTGTAAATGCAGCACACGTGCGTTTACTGAAGAGGTTCATGAACACCTCCGGTGCAGCTTGGGGCACTTCTGGCAGAAATACCACCATTTCCCTGCTGGAATAACTGTGTAATGTGACAGTGAGGTCAATGTTAATGTTTATAAAACAGCGTTTGCATGAACCAATAGGAGGTTTTTGGGAGAAGTTTTGAACAAGCAGCAGTCCACTTTGGTCTTGATTCTGCTCAGATTAGCCAGTAGCTTAACAATCTGGTAAAAAAATAAATAAAAATAGTTTCTCCAAACTGAAGCCCTTCAAAAAGTGACAATAAAATATTAATTGCTCACCATCTTTATATGGAACCATATTCAACAAGCGTGCAGCATACGGCACGTTATACGCCTGCAGTGTCGACCACCTATTACATATTATTATTGCTATTAAACAGCAAGAGAAAGTTTGAGTATAACACTATACTATAATACATCAGTCTTTTGACAGGCATATAACAATAATCAAAATCAGAACATTACTTTCATTGTTGCAAATGAAATTTACTAAACTTTGAGTGCAAAAACTTGTAATTTGTTAGTTTTCAGTTTAGTTAAAGCAAAACAACCCACAAGTGACACTGTTAGGAGATGCGATTAAATAAAACCAAGTACCGCTCATGCAAACGTTTGCTCGTCACAAGTTTGAATCCTGGAGAGCAGCCCACGGTGATACTATGATACACTGTACTGACAAGCTGGATTGTACTTTGAATATATTTTCAAAAACACCCACGCTTCATTTACTACTTCATGTACGGAGAACATTCAAATATTCAGTAGTCTCCTTTAAAAGCAAAATGTTTGAGGTCGAGTTATAAATTAAACAAACAAAATCCAGTTATTCTTACTTTCTTGTACTTTCTGTACTTCTGCTGTATCTGTTCCTCCATGAGCTGAAGAAATACAAAAGACAAAGTGTTACTGCGCGGAGTAATTCATCAAAACTTTCCTTGAACCGTTGCTAAGCGGAGCAGCTACAGCAGCACAGACAGTACCTTGTACTCTTGTGTTCCTGGAGAGAGCGTGTTGATCTTTGAGCCCAGCTGAACAAACATCTCTGTGATCGCTCCGATGCGGTCGTGAAGAGCTCTGTATTCGTCGTACTCGGCACAGAAGTCATCGTTGTACTGTTGGCGCTGCTCCAGCGATGTTAAGGCGCTGTATTTTCTGCGAAAGATGAACATCAACCCTCGTAATGCTTTTATCTGTAGAGGTTGTTTCCCAGTTCCTCCACTAGATGGCAGCATGTTGACAGATTGAAAGTGTTTCACTCCTCCTACCATGATGTGTTGACCAGATGTGAGACATGTGACTTTTTGTTTTCAGTGTTGTTCTTTGCAGCACCTCATTCAGGGAGTCCTAAACTGCCCTCGGTCTTTATGCATATTTAGAGCCCAACCTTACCCCACCCAAGGTAACGACGAGGGTTCTCGTTCCCTCTCAACAGTGAGTTTAGATAATAAAAATTAAAACTCCTCAGTATTGGATCACATCCACAACAACTGGTCTGGTTGTAGTGACAGTTTATAAAAAATGTTATCCCTGAATGTGGAAATATCGTAGCGGTTTAAACTTACATTAAATAATCGGGCAGTTCCTCTGCTGAGGTTCGATTGACAGGCGTTCTCTCTCCATCGTGGTCGGTGGCTGGCAGAAACACACGCAGATATTGGAGGAAAGGTTAATATAGATAATGTGCCCGCTGTATCAAGGCTAACTGAGCTGCTTTAACCGTCTCTGGTGATAAGAGATCCAGTCCAAGGTGAGCTGTGACTCTAATTCACTCAACCACAGGTCACCCAGCTGATCTGCAGTCAACCATCAGCTGCACGTCACAGCTTTCACTTCTCAAACTAATGATATAAAATTACTAAATCTGGAGGAAGTTCTAAGCCATGCACAGATAAAATTACCCTTATTTATGACGAACAGATTGAATGAAGTCTGATAAAGTCTGAAACACGATGGCTTCCTTGATATTTACCTTTGAGGTTTTCTTGGTTCTGCTTCAGGTCCGGACTAGTCTCTATCCAATCTGGTTTCAAGCGGTCCCGTTCCTTGTCTTTGTGTTTTTTAGACTTTTTCTTTTTATGCTGGCCATTGGCGAGCTGCAGCTCAGCACACCTGGGGGTGTCGCTGCGTGGGGACTTGGGACTGGGAGAGGTGGGAGCTGGTTCTGTCCTCGCTAGTTTGGAAAATGCAGACGGCGCGCTGAGTTTGTGAGGCGAGCACAGACCGTCGGGGCTCCCCTGAAGACGGTTGCTGGTTTTGTCGAACTCGGATCTGATCTCTGCACAAGAGTTTTCGTGACTGAAGGAGCTACGAGACCCGTTGGTGCCACAGTCTGGACGGGAAGGTGACTGCAGGGGCAGACGGTCTCCTGACAGCTTTTGTTTTTTAGGAGTTTGAATGTTGGATGGGTCCAAAGTCAGCGGACGTTTCTGGAGCAAAACAAAAACAGCACAGAAAAGCCATGACGCATATTGTTCATAATCACTTTTAGAGCCATATGGAGCCCATGTATAAATATGAAACCATAGAAACTAAAAATAAAAATCAGCTTAGAAAAATCCCTAGATACAGGGAAAACTCTGAGTCAGGTCCTTCTGTAGGTTAAGCCGACATGAAAATGAAGCGCCAGTGTGACACTACAAAATATTAATTTTTACAGAAAGTTAAATTAGCAAACAAATGGTCCAGATCTCAGGCACAACATCAGTTGTAAACTGCTTGAATGGTGAGGCGCGCAGAGAAACTTAATATTTTGGAGGGAATTGGAAACACGGGAGTGATCAGGGAATCTGCTCTCCCTCAACAACCAGGTGAGAAGGATGGATTAAACGCTGCGATGAAACAAGACTCGACACAATCTGCTGGCTTCTTTAGATAACTTTTAATAACTGGCTTTTATAATGTGTGTGAATGTTTCTGTTCAGTGCCCTGAGACAACTTCTGATGTGACGTGGCGCTATATAAATAAACTGAATTGAATAAACTCTTCAGGAGCTTCTTGTATCATGATCTGCACGATGACTGTAACTACTTGATAAAGATCAATTTATTGAGTTGGAGGGTAAGCTTGGAAAATATCTTCCTCCTTCCTTTAGAGTGAATCCACTGAAGCGGATCACAAAATGTGTCAAATACATTTGGATAATACTGAAAATCACATGATTGGAACCTGGCTCATCACCTAACCCAGGGGTCACCAACATGGTGCCCGCGGGCACCCTGGTGCCCCCAAGGACCATTTGGGGTGCCCTTGGACCTGTTCTAAAAATAGCACAACTCACTACTAAGCTGCATATAAAATTTCATTTTTATTCAGTTATTATTTTTTTGTATTTATATATATTTTAAAATGTCTATCTTAAAAATGTGTTTATTATAGATTTTTTTCAATTTACGCTTTGTTATTTCCGAAGAGT
>JARVJN010000002.1:26702965-26716137 GCA_031763805.1 Argolebias nigripinnis
CATCCAGAGCAGGGGGCGGGCAGCGACAGAGTCAGTCCGACCAGAGGAGGCTTTTTTCGGACACATGAGCTAGAAACAGTCTGGAAGTGTCTCCCTAGCGGACAAAAGTGGTACTGCACCATTTTTTGCCCAAAATGAAAAACGGCGAATCAGAGCCAAAAATGGGTCTAAAAATATGGGAAAAATCCATAAATAACACGCTTCGGTGTTTAACACGCAGGACATTCAAATGAGCAAAAAAAACTGTGTGTTATAGTCCGACAAATACGGTACTGTATAAGTCGCTTTGCCTTATAAGACGCAGGGCTGACAAATCTATGCAAAAAAACTGTGACTTATACGCCAGAAAATACTTTTCATAAAATTTTAACTATGCAAATTAGTCAAATTTAAATTTTACTGTCAAACCTAATATGTTTTAAAAATAAAATACAGTTTGTTTTTTGCAATTGCAGCTTCTCATTTTATCAGTCACATTTTAGAGGTATAATCTTGTTACTTGGTCAGTCTGTTATTTGCGCTGCGTACCAGCAGCCAACTCAGCAGATGTAGTGTAGAGTCAACAGCCAGACGTTTGCCCTTACAACCATCAGCACAGCAGAATACCCCAATTACCACAGCCAACATTTCATCGTCTCACGCCCCCACCCTGATTGGATCAGGTTTGACTTTAGATGTATTTAATCAATGACGCGTCATGTGGAAACAGGTTTGCTCTCCCGTAGGTCAAGTAGTAGGCGTGGATTTACATAAAGACACTGAGTCATGGGCTGTTCCATAATGAATCTTCGCCTCTGATCCCCCAAGGGTTAAATTGTGTGTGTTGCCTTGTAGACAGAGATGATTTTATCACAGGGCACATGCAACAGTGAGGTCAAATATCCAACTAACGGCTGAGGTTGAATGTCAGCAGAAGACGTTCTCAGCCAGACCGTGGACTCGCAACATGGAATTGTTAATGAACAAACTAGAAAGAAACTATTAAAATGAAAAATAAGTCACAACAACTGTAAACAGGACTTTTTTTTAAATGACAAAGCATCAGATTATACTAAATGAATATTAGCTTGAGAAACGGAGCTCCAGCACTCACAGGTCAAGTAGGAGTCGTGTGTGCACATGTCGCAGAAAAACGCTCCATAGGCTGCATGAGTTTCTGGTAGAGTCGAGTCATTCAGGAGACATTTGGTTCTTCAAAGTTGAAATAAAAATTAACTTTTGTTTCAAATATGTTTTCTTAAAAATAAAAAAAAACGAAGGAAAAAACAACAACAACCAAACAACAATAACGTGTCCTAGTAAAAGATGCGTTTACTGTATGTGACTTGCATAACGTGCAATAGAATATTTATTTCTGCTTTATTTCTCCCCAATGTACAAGCAAATAAAAATTAAGAAAACAACAAATCAGCCAATTTTCATCAGTTCAGAAGGAAGAAATTTTTTCGATAAATTGCTTATTTGCATTGAAGCATTGACACTTAATCTCAAGATTATAATTCAAAAAGACCAGACTTAGCTTTTTTAGAATTTTCTACCTGGATTATTGAGCATGCATCAGGGTATAATTCAAAAAGAATCTTGATTGGGAATTATCCTGATCAAAATACACTATTAATATGTGTCTGTTAAAAATATTCAGCAGCTTAATGTTAAGCACATGCAGAGTATTGTGTTGTAATACTCATCATCATTATGACACGAGTCTAGTGTAGCAGTTGGACAGTTACAATCAGAGCTACTAAATGAGACTGAGCACTTTTTATGTGCAGCTTAATCTAATCATTAAGAACTAAACCACATGGATTTATTTTACAAGTTCATTTTAAAGGACAGGACAGTGGTTACAGCTTTCATTGTTCAGAGAGAAAGTCGCAAGATCGCCACCCGGACTGGAGCCTTTCTGGGTGGAGTTTGCACATTCCCCCTGTGCATGCATGTTTTGTTTTTTTGTCCAGGGAACTCTGGTTTCTTCCCACGTACCAAAACATGCATGTTGGTTTAATTGGGAACTCTAAACAGTGGCTAGGTAGAGAGACCTGGCCAGGTGTACTCCACCTCTCGCACAGTGACTGCTAGAGATGGGCATGAGCTCCCTGCAACCTGGAAAGGAGAAGCAGGTAAAAAAAGAAAATGGGTGGATGGACGGGTTGACGTGGTTGATCCTCTGCCAAGAATTTGAACCATACAAATGAGCAGTGCTGCCAGAGCCACACAACTTTGTAACTGTTCCAGAAAGCTTAAACTAGTCATCTTGGGTTAGGCCAAATGCAGTTCTTAACCCTGCCATTTAGAAAGAAGAATAAAAAACTAAAGCGTACCTATGAGAGCTACTTTTAGCCAGTCCTGTGCTTTGTAGCATAAGACCCAAACATCAGCAGGGAATGATGAAGGGATAGTTTTGCTCTCTTTGCTCTGCAGAAGGAAAGCTCTGGTATTTGGCATGACACCACTGCAATGGGACCAGGCGCCTGGATATGTGATTTACTCAGAAGTCTCAGCCTCCTGCCCGTGTCTGAAGTGACACTAGTTACCATTGTCTTCTCAACGGAGCCTACTCAACCAGAGCCGCTCTGTGAGCTGCCTGTCTTTTGTTAAAGCTCCTCTCCCTTCCCACCACAAAGCTGAGTGCAATGGCCTGTCGGGCTGCCTGGATTATTCATGACCAGCAGGGACGTGTGGCTGTGTGTAGCTTGGGTGGTAAAGGGAGGGATTGGAGGCGATGGAGGTAGCAGTGACTCCCAGTTGAGCCAGTGCATGACAAATGGCTCTAAACAGTTCTCTTCTTCTAGGAATGCACCGCTCAGTGCAGGGACATGGAAGAAGCATGTGTGTTTCAATTATTTTACTGATTAATCTTTTGGTGGCACATGCGGTCAAGCAAATGCACTGATGTTAACAATATTTCTGAGAAACGTGGATGAAATTAATTATTCCCGATCACTGTTCTCAAGAACTGAACAGTATGATCTACGACTCCCCTGCAAAACAGATGTTAAAAAATAAACACGTGGTACACAAAGCATCTCAGAGCTTTTAGAGTGTGCTCACTGTGAGCCTGGTTGGAGACGGTCCTGAAGCTTGAGGATCTATTCATCGAGGGGGGTTGGTAGATACAGGAAAAGCAAAAGAATTGGGGGGTGTGGGGGGAGTGACGCGAATTAGAGCAGGGATGTGGGGATGGGCAACTGTCAAACAACCCCCCGAGGTTATTGCCTGTTATGCCAAGCAGAATCTGTTTTTTTTCCCTGGAGTTAATCTGTCAACCTCAACGAACGCTCGCCTCGACACTTCCACCCCTCCTCATAGATACCCTCACAGATTTATGAATGGATGAAAATGGCACATAAACGCCAGTAATCATATAATATGGAAGTGTTAGCAACAGTTTTTTAATTATATAAATACTCTGAATAAAAGTGTTATCAATCTAAATCAGTGCTTGTTTAAATGCATATATTTGTACATTTATCCTAGAGTCATTTAGAGTTGATGGCGACAGTGTCTGAAAGTCAGGAAATTCCTTTTTACAGCTGGTTATCAGACCAGCTTAGGCACACCAAACCCAGTAATGTGATTTCCTTGTAGACGCCTTGCTGTTTCACTTGAGCTGTCCCACTTGGACAGCTATACTCTACTCCCATTACTGGACTTTTCTCTCCACATGAGTAGTCAGTCTGTAATCCTTCAACAATTCCAAGATTGTGCTTTTGGAAAGTACTTTTTAAACTTAAATAACTTTTGAAGGAAACTCAAAAGGATTTATGAAGCCTATTTGTTTGCTTGATTTGGGGACTTTAAATGTAACTATTTACTATTCATATAAATTAGTTTACTTTCTTTTGATAAAAGAAAAATTAAACAACTGTTATTGCATGTAAATGTGTAATTTAGCCCTGAAGCCTATCAGCCCATCTTCACCTCAGCTATAGTTTATCAATCCCACCAAAAAACAAATAATTAAATCAGTAAAATAACCCCGTTGCATGAAGCACATCAAGAAAAGGTGGCAGAGTTAACAATTCCTTGTGCACCTGCCTTTTAATTAATTTAGAACGCCCAGTAATTTAAAGGCTAACAATTGACCTAATTGGCAAGCCTATCAGTCTATTCTTGTCATAGTCATATGACAAAACTAGGCCAAAAGGAAGCAGTGCGTATAAAACTTAAATACATCCTTGTTGTCGATTGGATTCAGAGTGGAAGTAACAACCAAGTGCTTCGAACTAAAAGCATTTTCAATAAATGATCAACAAGTGTGAACAGATATTCTGACAGCTGGTCTGGAGCCTTATTAAGGTGTGTGTGTTACCAGAACACCAACAGGGACAAACATCAGTAACTATCTTCAAGAAGCATTTCATGTTGCACATCAGTTCAGCAGGGATGGACGACTGTTTCTAAACAATGAGATTTCCATCATTCCACAGTGAGAATGTTTAGGTGCATTAAAATGGGCAGTCAGCTGCCCAACAGCTAAAGCTTGACTGAAGTTCAGTCACTGAACTAAGGTCATGCAACAGGACAATAACATGTAGCACAGCAACAAATCTACAACAGAATGACAGATTTAAAAAAAAGAAGAAGCCAAGGTGTTTCAATGGCCCAGTCGAAGTCCAGACCTCAACCTGAAACCTTTACGAGTTGTTTGTAACACAAATGCTTCCAAACTCCAATGAAGATTAACAATGTGGTTAGATGAGTTGAAGTTTTCCACAAGGATGTAATTACTGTAGGTCTTACAGAAGACGATGATTAAAACTGATTACCGTAGCCTACAGATACAATAAAAAAAAAAGTTTTACTAGTTATTGTGGTATTACTTTAGTTTTCACACATAGCTTCTGCGTTTTGGTTTAATTTCTGTTGAGTAATAAAGCCGATAACTGCAGTGTTCTGTTTTTCACCTAGGATTGTATTTACATAATTGCTGGATTAGTTAAAGACCATAGGAATTTTATAAATGATGTCCCAATTTGAAACGCTGGTCAAGTCACATCCAAAAGTTCTTTAATGATAAGATCTTGTAAAAATTGTTCCTCAAATATACGGTACGACTGAAAGACACAGAAGCCCTTGAGCAAGCAGAACGCAGAGATCTTGGTGTTGGCGAACGCATGTGGATGAAGAGCAACGTGTGCCCTTTCAAAAACACACGAGACAACTTTCTTCTCACTATATGCCACTGGGAGAGGACGATATCAAACCACATTCCTGTTATTGTTATTCTAATTAGCTTAGAGATTAAAAAATATCTGCGTGTGCATGTACACACTTGCACAGTGCAAAAGCTTATTTTCAGTGCAAGCGTGAGAGGAAGTGGGGGTAGAGTGAAAGCAGCCATGTGTGAGATAGGAGCCCTGATGTCTCCCAAGGATTCAGCCAAAGCATGGAGTGAAATGGTACAATAATCAAGAGGGCCGGTGGGAGGGAACCCAGGGGAAGCCCAGCCTTCACACACAGTCATCATGAGATTATTTTAAAAAGGACCTCTACATTCCCCTCATCCCCACTCCGCTGTCTTCATATGACAGCTGTGCACATAAAACCAAGACTGAGTTATAAACAAAAACAGCCACTCTGCAACATTTATCAGCCGAGAGGTAAACCAAACCAATGAAACACTGACAGAGTAAAACATTTGCAATTTAAATGTAAAGTACATGCTTACTACTGACATGTTACACTCATAAGCCAGCTAATGCAAGAGTAAAATAATAAAGCACATAGGATGGTAAAGCTCTGCGATGTTTTGGTAAAATTCAGCATCCAACTAAAGTTTGTGAATCCAGCAACAAATCTGAAAATATATGGGAAACATGTCCTGTTCTTAAATAACACGTTTGCTAATCAATAAGCACTCAACCACATGGATTTATTTTACAAGGTCCGTTTCCAAGAATTCGGACCATGCCAACGAGCAGTATGGCCAGAGCCTCAAAGGAAAATAAGCATTAAGATGAGAAATTCCAGCCATGGGAATCCAAACCAGCTCAGAATGCAATTCTTAATCCCCTGTGATTATAAAGCAATCCAGAGTCTAAATTTTGTTTTATTCCAGATGCAGCTTATTGATTAGACCCTTCCAGTTTGTACTGAACAACCAGTTTCAAGTCTCTTTACCCTACCTACAGGAGTAAAATAATGTGTTGGTCAAAATAAGCTGCTTTTTAAAATACTATTTATAGGTTGCACAGTAGGCTTTAAATGCCAACTTCAGAGGTCTCTGGGGAGTTTGTGTCTTTCATTGCTTGATTACAAGCTTGGCAGGACGATTTACAATAGTAGGGCTATGTGCCGCAGGCACAGAAAGAAAAAGCAGCTGAAAACCTCAGTGTGCTATTTCTTGATAGGAGCCTTGGTCCCCGACACCACTGAGCACTGGAGCGATGCCAAGACAGTGATTTGAAGAATTCCTCTGGTTTTTGTGGCCCTACAAGTGCCCCTTTACAGGAAATGTGACATGGGCCAGGCAGGGCAGTGATCAAAATGAGGCAGTTGTGGTTCCTGTGATAAAGCTCCATGTTTGGACACATGACCTATTGAACTTTGTGCAACTTGACAACTGGACACAAGGCTTTTCTAGTAGGTACAAACCCATACATGTGTGATGTAGATGAAAAAAATCCCTGTTTTAGGGGCTGAGTTGGTGTAGGCAGGGCAGCCGGCTCAGGACCGGAAGGTCTCGGGTTCCATCCCCGTTCACGGCATACCTCGTTGTGTCCCTGGGCAAGACACTTAACCTCAAGTTGCTCCCGGTAGGACTGGATGGCGCCTTGCATGGCAGGCTACCGCTACCGGTGTATGAATTTGTGTATGAATGAGTGAATGGTTGGTACTGTGAAGCGCTTTGGGGCCCCTCATAGGGGGCTGGAAAGCACTATATAAGTAAGCTCCATTTACCATTTGACTTGCAGTGAGTTTTAAAAAGAGCAACCAAAAAAAGGGCAGAAATATCATATTTTTGTGTTAAATTAATTTGCGCTTCAGATGCTGTTTCCACTTTTTCCCCCAGAATCTGTTCATACCCTTCATAACGAAAGTTTCGATGTGCCAGAAGGACAGCATCTGCTTTTACATCTTTCCCTTTTCTAATAACATGGTCCTTTTGGCTTTACCAAGCTGGGACCAGCAGGTTGCAGTTTGACTGTATGGAAGACGGGCTCAAAGTTGAGTTCATATCATCAAAAGCCAGTTCGTAGAGTTTGGGCTAATGTCAAGGATCGAGCTTCTGTGTCTGATGGGGCCTTCTGGGGTATGTCTGACTGGAAGACTTGCTGGGCAGCTCTATGACCTGCAGGGGAAATCATAATGTATCTGGAGCTGGATTCAAGAAGGTCACTCACTTATGCATAGGCACCTGTTTTGAAATCCTGGTGTTTACATTGTGGATTTTGCTAATCCAAAGTTGAATGAGAAACTCAGATTTTTCCCTAGCTGTATCAGATGCCATTAGACTTACTGCTAACATATTCTCAGGCTGATAGTGTTTTGGTATAAAATGCACCGCGATACGCAAAATTCTGCAAGGCTCATTTGTTTGAATCTTTAGACAAGTCTAAACGCATTCCTCGAGGCAACATGTCATATTTTCTCATTTCACAAGATTTTAAAGAACTTATTTACAGAGAATGAAACCCATAAGGAGACGTGGACATTTCAACTGACTAAAGTTATATGTGATGGAAATAATTCTACTTGTGCTTGAGCCACTGGTATTTTGTATCAACAATCTAAAAGAAACAGAAAGGTAAAGGTCTCGGAGCTTGTGCTTAAGTTAGTCTGTTGTTTTAAGTAGTTTTATGAAACAAATCAAACTAGTAGAGAAATTGCATTTCCTGCAAAAATGCAGTGTGAATGTTTATTGCTGAAGAACTTGCTGAAAAATAGCTGAAATTAGCTAAAAACAAGCTGCATTTTAGCTGAAAAGGAAGAACTAGCCTAAATTAGCAGAAAAAGCAGAAACAACAAATATTTGCAGAATTAAATTTAAATAAACAAAAATGAGCACAAAAATTCCCAATTTAGCTAAAAAAAAAGGCTGAAATTAGCAACAAAAAAATAGCTGAAAAGTAGCTGAAAAGGCATAAACTTAAATTACAAAAAAAATTTGTGGAAAGAACTAAAATTAGCTTTAAAAATTTGGAATAAGCTGTAAAGCTAAAAAATAATATTAAACAGCTAAATATTAGATGTAATAACTGAAACCAACAGAAATAAGCTGAAAAGAGCATAACAAGGTACAATTAGTAGAAATAAGTTAATTACCGGTAGGCTTAAAATAGCAGAATTTTCAGCAAAAAAAATCTTGAATTCATCTAAAAAAATAAAAATAAAAAACAGCTGAAACTATGATAGTTTAAAAAATGCTAAAAACATAGCTGAAAAGGTAACTCGAACTTGTCATAAGATATCAGAAGGAACACTTTTGCCCCATTAGACTGAAATAACAGAAATGAGCACAAAAATGTGAAATTTTTTAGGGGGAAAAAAGCTGAAATAAACAAACAAAAAACAAATAAAATAATAAAAAGCTGAAAAGTAGCTTAAAAAGCAGAAAGAATCTTAAGTTACCAGAACAAAGTGGAGAGAAAACATTTTTGCTGAATTAGGCTGAAAAAGTATAAATGAATGCAAATGTGGAATTAGATGAAAAGGCTAAAATTTGAGTGAAACAGCTTAATAGTAGCTGAAATAGCATAAAAAGCTGAAACTTGCACAAATAAGCTGAAATTAAATGTTGTACCGCATTTTTCAGACTGAGACTCACTTAAAATCCTTTAATTTTCTCAAAAATTTACAGTGAGCTTTACGTATTAATTCTGGTTGTGCTTAGTGACCTCAAACCAATTTTATGTGTTATTGTGAATGAGTTGAATAAAGTTAGTCTAATCTGACTGTTTTGTTTCGCTTAATGCGGCTTATAATCCGGTGCGCCATATAGTCAGTAAAAAACGGTAGTTATCTGAAAGAATCAGGAAAGAGCACAAAACAGCTGAAATTTGCTGAAAGTAGTTCAAAAAATGTTTACATTTGCTTGATGAATCTGAAAGAAGCTGAACCAGAACAAGATGTGAACGGAGCAGTAAAAGGTTGTAAAAGATCTAAAGATTTGATGGATTTAAAATGATTTGTTCATTTTCTATGAGATAAAAAAAAAAGTGGCAGAAAAGGCTACCGGTAAATATTTAAAAAAAGATGAAGTTGCACAATACCAAAAGTCACAGCAGATTTGTCCTGAAAGAAGAACCTTTGTTAAAATAGCACAAAAATTGTGGGATAAGAAAGATGCTGAAAAACGTACGGGGAAAAAAATGGATCACAACAGTGTGGACGCTTCATAAGCATTCACACAACAAACAAAATAAAAACGAACATCAGGATCCCAAGGCTTGGAGCTGTTCGTGTCCTGATGCAGAAAGTGGCCATTTTCAGCAGGTGCACTGCTTATTGCAGCAGTCTCTATTTGACTGTGATTATTTTTCAGCCCCTGCCCGCTCCTACCAAAATCATTCCAACATCATCGCCTGCGAGGACATTTGACTAGAGATTGCATTGCTTCTCAGTTTACATTCTATTGCTTTCATTAGTCCATTCGATTGCTGCGAGCCAGATTCCTTTTGAGCGCCTCTTCCTAAAATCATCATCTGCCACCTGAGCCACAAAGAAGCAGACGTCGGTGTAGGTCTTTTTCCCCGCAGGTAAACAAATGACATCTGTTCTGTTTGGACTGCGCTGCTATGCCAGCAAATAAGGCTGTCCTGGCCTTTATACGCCTCATGCTTAACCCTTCAACCATGCATGGCTTCAAGTGCTTTTTTCCAGACGAAGTTCATTTAACCGCCCCGTACTCGCTGTGATTTTTACCTTGGGAGCAGCCGAAGTGATGGGATGAGTATCACTGAGCTCCCAGCAGTTCTTTTTTAGCTGCTGCTTTATATCAAAGTGTATGAAGTGTTATCTTTGTCTCAAGCTGAAGGTCAACGTGTGCTCTCCAGCCCCCTGGTAGAAGCTTTGTTGACTGGAACGTAGCTGCACTTGTCTGTGACGGCGATGCAATTAATTTTGCACAGTCTCACTTTTTACAGTCTATTTCAATTTTGAAAACCCACGTCTTTCAAAGTCTGTCTCATCTCATCTATGTACCTGAATCTGTTTTTAAAACATTTAAAAAGTTGGTTTTATGAAAAAACTGTCTGAACTCCAGTTATTGTCTGTCCACCAGGGTGTGTTTGATTAGGCGCGTTCCTGCTCTTAACAGTGAAAACTCAAGGTGAAACAAAAAGCAATTTCACTTTTCAAGTCGGGACTTACACACACGCCTTTTGTCTGCCTCGGTGTGATTTCTGAACGAACCGAGGCGGCAAGGGAATTGAAGCCAATCCACCTGCGGGCTGCGATGCGAGGTACTAATAGGCCCGAAACGGTCGACATGTAATGTAAGCTGTCTCTGCAGCTCAATAATGTGAGGACGTGACCTCCCGATCACATGCTCGCCTTCTCTGACCTCTGACACCACTCCCTGGGATTAAGCAACAGACAAACTTCAAGTTTGTCCTGATTGGACAATGGTTTACATATTTTAGGTGGAGTCAAGCTATATTTAAAATACTTCAAAGCAGTAAACCTATAAAAATGAATCAATTAATTACACTATCACATTTTTGGTGATACTTCTGCCTAACTGTTCCTATATGTCTTAAAACATATGGAGCTTCGTTTCTGAATTTTTAATTTCTAGATAAGTATTTTGAAAAATAAGTAAATGGTTAATGGAAAATAAAATGCACTTCAGTCTATAGGCTTTAAGCTGCTGTAAGACGGCAACCTGTAATGTAGTGATGAGTGAACGAGAAGCACATTGTAAAACATTTTATAAACTCTGCTAAGTTTCAATTCAAGATTTAAACATGCAGAAAATTAACACTACTGTGTACAGTCAGTCAGAAGTTAGTAAAACTCTGAAGCCTTTTTGTATTTTGTGTGTATATTTTTGTTTTTTTTAAACAGTCTTTTTATAGAATTTTTTTGTTTATGGGCTTGCAACAACAAAAGAAAAATAAAGAACAAACTTCCCACCCCTTTCTTCCCACACCGGATCAGTCACTCATACATAAATTAAACAGGCACTGACTAGTTTTCCACATACAACATGAAAGGATACCAAGCATCCCAAAATCTTTTAACAGAACCCTTCAGGGTATATCTTATTTTTCCAAATGGAAATGATACATCACCTCTCTTATCCAATGAACATATGCTGGGTGGTGTGGGTCCTTCCAACTGCACAAAATTAGCCTCCTGGCCAGAAGAGAGCCAAAGGTAATCACATCCTTCTCTCATTCGCTGAAGGACGTGTCCACAGGGACCACCCTGAACAGTGAGATGAGTGGTGATGGGTGTACAGTTTTGCCACATATCCCAGAGAAGGTGTCAACAATAGATTGCCAAAACGTTTGCAGTTTGGGACAGGTCCAGAATGTTTGCAAGAGTGTAGCTTGAGGTTGTTTGCAATGATTGCATGCGGGGTCCAGGTCGGCTTTGATCTTGGTCAGCATGTTTTTGGGCCAGCGCAGCCGGTGTACCACTTTGAATTGAATTACATCATGTCTCAGAGAGACTGAGGATGAGTAAATGTTCTTAATGATCTTTCTCCAGGTTGAGTCTGAAATGGATTCCTCCAAGTCTGTTTCCCGTTTCAGTTTAACGGAGTCCAAACTGGACTCATGGTATGAACTGAGCAGTGTTGGGTACACAGGAAATCAGTCAGATATTTTCTGTAAAAACCCTTTAAGACATGTGTTTGAACACTCACCTACAGACACTTGTGTCTGGACAATTCACACATGCTACATTTAGCACAGAGATTCCAAGCGCTGCCATCAGCAGATGGCTCTTTCATGTCCACACATTGTGATAGCACCACTAATGAGACGGGCATCGCCTCCTACTCCTTCTCTACCCATCAGCTCCGACTTCCTCCAGGTTGCAGACTGATTTATGGGTTCTAATTGCCCCCGTGACAGCAGCATCAGCATGGTTAGCTCCCAACTGCCATTTCCCCCCACGCCAACTGACCGTGCCTTAACGGCGACAGCTAATTGGCGGAAGAGATCGACTCACACATGTTCGCTAAAATGACAGGAAACGAGTCAGCTTGCTTATGCCAGTGGAAAGGTCGATTACCGGTACACTCTGACATACATCTGAAGCATACATTTCCACGTTGTCTGCGGTGTTTTCTTGTGTTTTACCACCTGTTTGGTAAAGCTTTCGAGCAGCAGCAACATTTTATTAGCAGATTGTGTAAAAATTATGCTAAATGAAGTGTAATTAGTGATATTAAACCAACATTTTTTTTCCCTCTGACAACATTCCACCTTACTCTCTCATTAACAACAAAGACAGTTATTAACTTTGGTTAAAAAAAAATGCTTTCACAACATGACTAAACCAAACACATTTTAAAGGCCATAACCAAATTTTCTCTAATCAACTCCTTTTTTTATTAAGAAAATTGTTAAATGTCTTTCTGTAAACCATTTAAGATTTTTTTTTTCTGAATACAAATAACATATTTAGAAATGTTTACCCATAAAAATAACCTCACATGTCTTTGGTCTACTTAGATTTTTAATTATATGTTTCATTTGATATATGAGAATTATTCAGCATCATCCTTCACCGCTTGCCTTCAGTCTGCCCTCCATTTCCCTCTTCATACACCAGCGAGCCAGGTCACTGTTACTCATTAGTTTTCTTTATTGGCAGCCGCAGCTCAGCACAGTCTTTATTTTTATTTATTTATTTAACTAGCTAACACATATTTATCAAGCCAGAAGAGGACGAGAACAATAAAACAGGAATAGTCTCTAACTTTAAGCTCCCGGTAATATGTGTTAATATTTACTAGGGATGCACCGATCCACAATTCTGACTTCCGATCCGATCCTATACTGTAATCTGGGTATCGACCGATACTGATACTTTTCCGATCCGATACCGTTCGGATATATGAGGCTGTAATAATGAATTTCTTCAATGGAGAACACTTGTATTGCACTATACTCTGTGACTTCTTTCTTAACATTATGTGAGTTAAACTCAAACAAGACACTCTGAGCCTCACAACAGGTAATACCCAAACTTTCATAGCAAACAAGAGGCAGGTC
>JARVJN010000002.1:27232393-27247192 GCA_031763805.1 Argolebias nigripinnis
GAACTTGGAAAAAGGGCCTTCTCCTACTCTGCTCCTGCTTCCTGGAATATCTTACAAAAAGATCTGAAGCTCTCGACTTTGACCTCTCTAAATGGCTTTAAGAATCTGTTGGACTCCTGGCAACAACCAATGCAGACATGTTCCTGTTTTTGATTTTAACATCTGCCTTATAATCTGTTTTGCTACATTGACATCTTTTTTAACATTCAAAAATAAAATCTGTATGCCTTGCTTATGATTGTCTATTGTTGTCGCTGTTGTCATCATTCTTTAGCTTGTAGACATCCTCGAGGCTCAATGGGATTAACCTGCTTAAAAAAGGTTGAATGAAAAGATATACGCTAAACAAATGCCAAACGGTATGCTAAAAGATCTAAGATATACGCAAAACACTAATACTGTAATGTAAAACATTACGGCGTAACAACAGCAGTCCAAACATGAGTCTGTGGTGAGCAGATGTGTATGAATGAATACTTAATAATAATTGATGTGTTTAGAATTTTTCTCATGTATGCTGAGATGGCGAACTGAGTAATGTACTAAACATTATATTTTGTTTTGTTGCTTTTTATCAGGTAAACTCGGAAGTAGTTCCTGTTCTCCAAGAGGGTGTGATACAACATCTGGAGTCAGATCACCTGCTAGTTTTACAACAGGCTGACAGAGAGGAAGCTAAACCAAATATACCACAAAGCCAGGCCCCTGCTAATGTAGAAGGCCCCCTCCCACCCAACTTTACAAAGTTAAGCGATAGCTGGACTCCACCGCATGGTGTGATCTCTGCAACAGATAGTCATATTGGAATAGAGCTCAATGAAACATTGCAAAAGAAGGAGCTAAGGGTTACAACGAGCAAAAAAGGGGAACCTGGCAGAGAAGTTGGTCACTCCTCCTGTAGGTTATCTGAGGAAGAGAAAGTTGAAGTGAGAGTAAACCAAGAGCCACTTTCAGATATAAACAGATCTGAGATTACTAAAATATCAGCGTGTTCACTAGAAGACAGATTTGACCCGCGTGATTCTAAAACGCCGGATCAGGTGCTTTCACCTCCTGCTGCGGTGGAAGCATGTGGTGCTGAGAAAGCTCGAGTAAAGGAGGAGACCAAATGTACCTCACTGAGTCAGGAAATGAATGCAGGATTTCCTCCCACTGAAGTCTCAGGGACGTTAGAGACGGGTGACCTAAAAATGCAACGTGAACACACAACCATAGTTGGGAAAGTAACAACGTTGAACAATAGTAAAGCAAAGCAGAGTTTAAACAAGTTTTTTAAACTTGGCGAGGAGAAGTGTGAATCAAAAGACATAATGAAATCTGCCTTAGAGGAAGATCTGGAGATAAATGTATTCAGAGGTGTACAAGCTTTGAAGAATGAAGATGAACAAAAGAGTTTACAATTAGAGTCGGAGCCTGAAAAGAAGACTTCAGGGAATGTGGAGGGGTTAGATGAGTCGATTGCACTTGAAGTAGCACAAAGTAATGAAAACAATACTAATAAGAAAAGTTGGAGTGATGAACATGGTTCTTGCACAAGTAACATCCCGATAATCCAAATATCTACTGTTGAAGACATGTCAAATATCAAACCACCAACGACAGATTTGAGCTTGGTTGAAGAATTTATAATCCCCAAAACTGAAGTACTGGAGCCTGAGCTCAAAGAACGCTCTTTGCCTCTGAGCATTTTGGCACTAAACAAGCCAGAGCCACATGATTTGCAAAAACATGATGCAACTGATGAGTCAAAGGTGGTTATTCAAGACGAGAGCAAAGCAGAGTTTTCAGGATCATTCCCCACACTGAGCAAAATGCGGAATAATGATGACCTTTTGCCTACAGAAAAAGTTGCTCAAGAAATGCTTGAGCAGCCACAAAGCCATTCACCCGCTCAGACGGAGTATACAATAATTCCAGTTATTAAGGTTTCGTGTACCGATGACTTGGAGGGTAGTGTCTCCAGTGGTTCGTGTACAGATCGTGCCTCTGAACCTCTAAGGGAATCTCTGTTTGTGGTTCCTCCGATTTCTGTCACTTGTCATGAAAGCGATGCAGAGCTTAAGCTGCCCACTCCCGGCGAGACGATAGAAACAGAAACTTCAGCTGGCATGCAAAGGGGGACAAAGCAGAGTGCTGAGAATAGCATAAGCATGAAGCTCGAAATGCCTGAAAGAAGTCAAGACTTTGAGGAAATAGCTGAAAAGAGTACAAAAGAGAACACACCAGCTGCGCTATGTGAAACTCTGACACCAAAGGTTGGTGAGAATGTACCAACGCCTAGTAAACCAACAGAAGACAACACTGTCCCGGAAACCTTGAAGCTGAAATCCATCAAAGATGCCAAGAATCCTTCATCTGTTGAAGATTTCCTAAAAAGCACACCCTCTGTTGAGAGGCTCAGCTCCAAACCCCCAACATATCCTTCACTAAGTCCATCCAGTCTTCGCAAGTTTATGTCCAAAGCAGCTACGGACTTGGACAACGAGTCGATGAACAGTGTTCCTGTAATCTCTGTGGACGATCATCAGAGCGACAAGGCAGATGAAGATCTCAGTGGAGGTTCAACGCCAACATCCTCCCTTTCATGTGAAAGCAGCCCCCGACTCAAACGCAGAGACAGTCTGACGCTCATCCGGTCCGCCACGCCTGAGGAGTTGGCCTCTGGCGCTCGGCGCAAAATCTTTCTGCCTAGGAGCAAAGAAGAAATCGAGGGAGCACTGGTCGGTGTCCTCGAAGGCAAGAAGGAGAACCCCTATAAGTCACCCAGCCAGGCTCGCAGAGCGGCACTGCTACAGACGACTGCAGGACAAAAAACCCCACCTGTCGAGAGGCGCTCTCCTCTGATGAGTCGCAGAAAGGCCACCTTGGAGGTGCCAAAGGTTGGAGATGAGGCTCTTACAGGAGAGCCAGCTGGCGCCAAGGAAGACGAGAAACCATCTGGAAAGAAGGCAGACCCTTTGAAAGGTAATCAATGTGTTTTTTAATGGTTTTGTCTCAAATTGCGAGAACAAACATGTTTACCCTGACTGCCTTCCTGACTTCCTTCCCCACAATTTACCCCCAGCCCCTCAGGTTATTCGTAAGATCCGGGGAGAGCCATTCCCAGACGCTTCCGGACACCTGAAGCTGTGGTGCCAGTTCTTCAATGTGCTGAGTGACTCCACCATTAAATGGTTAAAAGATGAGGAGGAAATACTAGAGGTTAAAAGAAGGTAATTTCCTAATTACTGATAAGTCAACAGTGATCTAGCCACATGCTGGCTACAATTATGAACACATTTCACCTTTTTTCTTTGGCATTACTTGGACAATAAATAAACAATAAAGCAAAAACTATTTATGTGGGCCTCGTTCTCACTGCAGAGAAGGCCTCCTCATGGGACTGTGTACTCCACAGCTGTGACACAGAGAGGTGAATCTCTGGCTAGACACATCAAGTGTAACCTGACACAATATTTTCCCATCTCCAGGGTGCATTAGAAGTCTATAAATGTGCTAATGGTTGCTGTGTCAGCAGGTGGCTCTCACAGAGTGTGACCATCTTTAGCACAGTGGCACCTTGTGGCTGGTTGGTGCAGTTTCACTTCAGACATGGCCCTCAGGTGTTAAGGTGTTCATGATTTTATGTTATTCCTTGTTTTTTTCTTAAGTGGAGGAGATGAAACCCAAGTAGCGTTGGCCATTGTTCTTGCATCCAAACAAGACTGTGCTGTGTACGGCTGTACAATCATTAATGATTATGGGAGTGATACAACTGACTTCCTGCTCAGCGAAGATAGTAAGATACAAAATACTTTTGAAATTTTGGTTCAAATGTTATATTTTCTGTCACTAACAATACTTTATCCTTTTGTTTGTGTTTTGCAGTTCTGTCGGAAATACTACTAAAAGATGACTTGGAGGGTATTTTTAGTAACTTACGTATTACGTTTAGTGAACTTTCATGTTGTAGTAACACTTTTTCTGTTTTCCTGCAGTTGGAGAGGAGATAGAGATGACCCCACTGCTGTTCACAAAAGGCCTGGCAGACAGCGGCACCTGGGGGGAGAAGTACTTTGGCCGCATTTTAACTCAGACGATTCACATTGGGGAGGGTTGCGCTCACAAAGCAAGCAAGGTGAAGGTGATCTATGGACTGGATCCTATCTTTGAGTCTGGGAGCACTTGTATCATCAAAATTCGAAACCCCATTGCCTATGGGACCAAGCAGGAGATCAACCTTACAGAGAGAAATCTTGATATTACAAAGCAAGTGAGTGTAATTTAAATTGCTTTCAACAGATGTCAAGCAAAAGACAACTGCAACACGTTCTTCTACTTATTAAATGTATTATTTTGGCAGGAATGCAAAGTTCAAAATATGATCCGAGAATACTGCAAAATCTTTGCGGCTGAAGCGAGGGTTAATGAAAACTTTGGCTTTTCACTGGAGTGAGTACTATATCACATTGTATACTTATTAAAATACAGAAATTACATGTGATCATCCCATTGATATTTTGTGATGCTTGCAGAGTGATTCCTCGATATCTGATTTACCGGCCTGCAAACTCTGTTCCGTATGCTACAGTGGAGACTGATCTTACAGGCGACTTTGTGAAATATTGCACTATAGACTCCAAAGGCAAGCTGGTTTCACAAAGCATTTCAGAGCTGGAGCAGAAATGCTGCACCTTCCAGCATTGGATCCATCAGTGGACTCACGGCAATTTACTGGTTACTCAGCTTGAGGGTAAGTCACATATATAAAATCAACACAAGGGCTGTGATTGCTTGTTTTACCTGTGCTTGTTCTAATTGTACATTTTTGGAGACTAACTGTTTTGTTTGAATTTTCGTAGGTGTCGAAACAAAGATTACAAATGTTAAAGTTGTGACCAAGTCAAAAGGGTTTGCATTTCAGTCTCCATGTGTGCACTTTCCTGTTTGCATGCTTTAAAAATACAACACATCAACGGTTGTGTCTTCTGTTTTCAGATACCAAGGACTTACTGAACGTGGTTCCCCCGATGTATTTGATCAGTTCCTGGTGCATCATCAGTGCAACTACTACTGTGGACTTCTTGGCCTACGCTCGCTTAAGCCTGCAGATGGGCAACAATCCACCAAGATAAAAGGCTCCAAAAGCCCCATGCTCAACCGCAGGACGAGCATCGGCAGCCCACAGGTTCAGAAAAAAGGACTCAGCCCTCAGATGTCCAGGAAGGCAAATACTAGCCCAAAGGTAAAGAGAAAAGTTCAAGAAACAGAGGACAGTAAATCAGATGGCAAACCCAAACCTGTAGAAACTCTTTCTGTTCCTGAAATGAGGTAGGAAATCAGGGTTGTTTTAAATTATGGTACTAATGATTAGTGTCATCGTTATTTTTATAAGGTTGTTGACCCGAAGAGTCAAAACTATTACTGTGAATTTCTGTCTCTACGTTACTGAGAGGTTTTATCGACTGACAGAGCTTTTGTTGTAAGAGGTTTAGAATTATGATTAAACTTCTAAGTCATTCGCTTCAGTCTTATCACCTCCTTTAGAGGACAAAACTCTGCCTGAGCAATACGCCAAGTAAATCAGAGGGCGATGTTAGCATTGAGGTGTCTGAATTAAGCATTGACTTGAACCTGCTGCAGCCACGGAACGAGTAAGTAGTGAGCATCACTTTTTTATTTTTTAGGCCTGTAATGGCCTGCTTAACATTTCTTTACACAAGTCAAGCTCATGCTATGGAATAGCTGCACTGGTTTTAGATTAAAAAGGTTTGTGTGCACTTTGTTTTTGACTTTATTTACAGCAGCCCTTCTAGTTACTACGATGGGTGTCAATCAGATTATATTTCGGTAAATGGAGCTGGTAATCAACAAGCTGGAATGGGATTACCATTACCTTTTTAAGCAAGTACGTGTAAAAGAAGTCGCAGAGAGTTTGGGGAACTTAAGTCTGTGGAGTGTAAGATATTAAAATGAAAATAAAACCAACAAAAAAAATTCAAGCTGAGTCTTTAAGAACCTGTTGAACTCCAAAGCCATGTTTTGTGTTAAGCGGAAAGCGTAGCAGGAATATAATACAGTTTTTGATGTTTCTGGAAGAGTTGGTCAGCTGCAAACCAAACTAATCTTTAATAGAAACTTACTTTAGTCTAAATTGGGATCTATAGATTAAAATGTGAAAATGTTAGTATGTGGACACAAGGATGAAAATAAGACTTGACAAAAAATAAATAAAATCCAAAAATATTCCTGGTTATAAAGCAACATGGATCATAGTTTGTTTGTTTCTCATGGAATTTCTGGAGTGAATTCATGGCTATCGATTAACGAGGCTACAAATGAGTAGTTTCTTGTATACTTCACTTGTTCAATGATTTTCCCACAAGACATGAAGGTGTATTATTAACAGAAAGACAAATAAAGGAGGAAAGTTTTAGAGGTAGTTTAAATGTTTTTTTAATGACTACATAAAGTCATATTGATTGTATGTGCACATAAAGTCAAAGAGAAAAAAACATTAGATAAAAAATGAATAAATCTTTGTGAAAAGTGTGTGGACAGCTGGATGAGCTACTTTCTGTTGGCAATAAGTGCTCTTTGATATGTCACACCATGTCACTTGATGCTGTATTTTTTTTTAAATAAACGAGTAAAATCAAATATCCATGGATTAACTTTGTTCACAAATGTTTGTAAAAGTCTGACTTTTTATTTACAGTTGTCCACAACATTTCAGAGTTTCTTCTTCATTTGAAATATTTACATTCACCAAAGTGTGCATGTCTGAATATTTCCCCATGATGAGTCCGGTGAATCATCAGCTTTAAATAAATTAAATTAACCAACCATATAATACATGAGAGATAGCATAGTCTTTAAATAGACAAACATATACCTTTTAATTTTTACATTAAATGTGAATACTGTATACAGTGGTTTAAAACAGACTCTGGGCCTCGTGCAAAAAACATTAGATGCAAGTGAAATGTTCACATGGCACATGTGTGCCTCTTCAGGATAAAATATGTATTTATTGCATGGTTTTAAATGTGCTTGATATTATAATAAAATAGACTGACATATAATGAATTTGTACAGTATCTGCTGTGCCATTTTCTGGCATGATAAAGTTGAAGACAAAAGCACCAGTCACTCATGGGCATATTTGCCTCCTTAAAAGAAGGAGGCCCTGAAAAAGCTTTTAAAGAGATTCCCAACAAGTTTGTTCAGTTAATAAAAGTTTGGAGACGTTGAACCCCTACATACAAACAGGCACACCAGAAAGGCCACAACACTGACAGCATTTGGAGAAAAACACTGTGACGTTCGGGACCGAACTCCACGATCCTTCAAACCAGATGGTCCCGTTGTTTACGGTGCTGCAAAACAAGTCATTGCACGTGTTAAACGCAAATGTTGTAAAACCAGGACAGAAAAGGGAAATGTAGGGATTTTGCTTCGATATTTCAGCCTTCAGAAAACACAACTTTATACCTTGCAAATAAGTCTTGGCAGCACGTTTGAATGCTTCCATCCGTGGCATTGAAAGCAGACTCTTTAAAAAGTTGTACACAGTCAAGTGGAGGAATGAAGAGAAGTCCTGGAAAACAAAGAAAGGGTTAGTCTAATAAGTCACTCTAGAAAAGGGTTCAAGAGATGAGGAAACACACAAACAAACAAAAAAATAAAGCTTTACCAGCAATGCATGCATTGATGAGAGAAACACACGTTCCAGTGATCATCGCTCTCACCACCAGAGACGAGATGTCACCCCTTTTTGTTGGACATATAGCAGCTGTGAGGAAAGACAAATTGCTTGAGAATAAGAGTAAAACACACGAACATGGCATGCGAAATGATACTCACATAGGCCTCCGATCACAATTCCCAGTGAGCTAAAATTGGCAAACCCACAGAGAGCGTAAGTTGTGATTATTTCTGATCGGACCTGAAATGAGAAAACCGTGTTATATTTTTGGATTGCAGAATTATTTCTCTTCCGGTTTTGTGTAGCTCTTGTGAGTTTAGGGGCACTGGTCTTACTCAGCTCAGAGCATTTACTCACAGATATCCACTGTCTGTTGCCTCCTATCACTTCATCAAGTCCGTTAAGTCTGTTGTCTTTTAATTCAGATAACTTCTCAAAAGCCACAAACTCATTGAGAAAGAGCTTAGTTCCAATGAGCTCAGCTACTGTGAAACTCTCACCATATGGTATTCCCATCATGAAGGCCACAGGCATGAACACATAGGAGCAAATTAACTACAAACACAAAAACAAACATGGTTAAAGACCCACTGCTGATACATTTGCTGATAAAAATGGCAAAACAAATTTGACACAGTGCCTTGAAAAAGTATTCATATACCCTGAACTTTTCCACATTTTGTCATGATACAGACAAAAGCTCAATATTTTTTACAAGGATTTTATGTGATAAACCAACACAAAATAGCACTTTGTTAGGCAGAAGGAAAATAATAAATGGTTTTCAATATTTTTCAAATAAAAAAAACTGAAAAGTTTGGTTCATATTTGTTATCAGCCCTTATTACACTGATATCCCTCACTAAAACCCACTGCAACAAACTACTGTCAGAAGAAGATTGTTAATGCACATTAGGGATTGAACAGCATCATGAAGACCAAGGAACACACCTGACAGGTCAGGGATAGAGTTATCTTCACAAAATGTGGAAAAAGTTCAAGGCTCAATACTTTTTTCAAGATGCCAAATCAAATTCTACAACTGAAATAAATACAGATATTTCTTAAAGTGAAGTTTTATGCAAGAGTTGGGAGAGCTAACACATTAGCTGTTGTACAGTAAGCTCTTTAAATGTACTGTATTCAGTTTGAAGAAATATAATTTAATTTTGATTGAGCTAATACAAGCATGTCCAAGAACAAAGTTGATTTTCTCATCTCAAAACAACTCTAATCTCAAATATTTCTTAGCAGTTCATGCAAATGTTATTACCGTACATTAAATTATTCATTAATTACCCGTTTTGCTTTCCACAATTATTTTAGCAAAAATATTAAAATATTCCTGCAGGAAGTTACACAAGCTGCACAGGAAGTTGAACTAGTTTCCTCTTAACTGAGGCTGTTCATGAGGTCATCTGCAGCAGGTAAAATGGTAACTGTTCAAAACCTTTCCACAACTCAAAAAAATAAAAAAAAATAAAAGAAAACAAACTAAACATTGCTTTAAGTAACCAAAAAGTATGCAAACAGGCATTTACCTACCTGAAAAGTGATTTCAGGATATCCCACCATACCACCAAGCCAACTCAATGCTTGGTTTATAAATGCAAGTATGGCAAGAAATGCTATGAGATTAGCAGCGATGTTAGCAACAAGACCTATAGAGGCAGATGCACCACTGCTAGCAGCCTCCAAAATGTTCTGCTCATCTCTAGAAATTAATTAAAAAATACAGTAAAACATCAACAAGGAGTAAAAAAAAAAAACACTATGTAACACAGTTGCAATAAATTAAATGGTGTACACAGACCCACAAGCCACTTTGATATTTTTCTCTGAAGTAAAGTGACTCTCCTCAGTCTCCGGGTAAGACAGCTTGGAGATGGCCAAAGCACAAGGAGCAGCCATGACAGAGGCTGATATCAGGGAAGATGCATCAATCTATAGAATATATACAATAATTCATGCTAGAGACAACATTAGTGCACAGGATTTGTTTTGCACACTGAAAAGATCATTGAATTCTGTATTAATTTACTGTTTTATGCTTTTGTTTCCCGTTTTATCCAAGTTTAAGCAGATATTTGTATCATAAACTGATGTCAGCAAATATTAGCCCTCGTGAGTTTCACACCCTTTCAACTTTGCCCTGCTACACACTGAAGGTCAGATAAGAGGAACGTTTTGAAGAATTTTACAATTCCTATTGCATGACTCTTTGCAATTTAGTTTTAGTTTTTAAAACCACACAAACACGTTGAAAGGTCTTATCCAAACTAAGTCTCCTGTGCCTCCATTAGGGAGGAGGGAACAGTTCTGAACAAGAACATTTCTTGTTTTGCACATAAATGTTATGCCATTTGATCAGTACACACGCTGCCATCTCGCTTCTCGCTGGAACTTTGCTGCATGAAAAATGTTCATCACCATCTTTTAAAGTCACTTCACTTATTTTCTCCATAAAACTTCAGTGTTTTTGTTATAAATACAGAGTATTCTATCTATCCCGCCAAATACTTTGTAACAGGATGTGTGATGTGATTTAATGCGCACCTCAGCCATTTGACCACAAGATGCCCCACTTTGATTTCATATCTACCATATTTTCCAGACTATAAGTCACACTTTTTCATAGTTTGGTCAGTCCTGCGGCTTAAAGCGACTTAAATACAAGTTTTTTTCCCCCATATTCATTATACAATTTTTGACTGACACATTAAATGTTCATTCATACTAACATGAACCAAAGAGTGAACATTACCACTTGCAGCAGCGAGAGGGCCCTCTAGGCTTTTGACAACTATATGTTGTTCCTCTACTGCTACACCACCACCCCACCCCCCAACATTCACTGCCCCAAAAGTGATGTGGAATGAGATTGGTGAATTTACCATTAACTTACTTGTCAGACTCGTTGGCTTGTTATGTTAATTAAGTCTATTCAGGATCCCACGTATGTTCTTTGTGTTATTTTTATTACAGATTAAATGTCTGCTTTTGTACTTTGTGAAGTACACTTCTAAATAAATGTGACTTATACTCCAAAGTGACTTATATGTTGTTTTCTCCTGTTAACGAGGCATTTTTTGACTGATGCGACCTATACTCCGGAGCGACTTATAGTCCAGAAAATACGGTAATTAAATTGACATTATTATTCAACTTTCTTATTTTTTTTTCCCAACACTTGTATTTGTTTGTTTTCTCCTCTTCGTGAGGCATTTTTTGATTGATGCAACCCATACTCCAGAGCGACTTATAGTCTGGAAAATACAGTAATGAAATTGACATTACCGGTATTCAACTTTCCCATTTTTTTCCCCCAACACTTGTATTTGTTTTTTCAAGTTTTGGTTTAGTTTGTGTTATTTGCCACCCAAGTGTATTTGTATAAATGGGACAGGTGTTTAATTAAAGATAAACTCCCCCTGCTGTCAGAGGTCTAAGGAGTCGTTTTAACCAGCAGGTAGAGTAAAGAAATGTAGCTGCTCTTTTATGCTCAACACACCTCTTTAAGTTGACTTATCTTTTACTTTGACACCTGTTTGTGCATATTATATGAGAGTATGAAACAGCTTTTTCTCACCCCAAATGAGATGAATGCCCCCATCACACTGCCAGCTATAGTGGCAAAGCCACCTGTCATAACAGCATGGATCTCAGATTTGGTCATGTCCTTCAGATAGGGGCGGATCAACAGTGGCGCTTCAGTCTAATGCACACAAACACATGTAAAACAACAACAAAACATGAGTGTAAAAGCTTTTTACAGATATTTGTGGTTGCCTTCTTCTGTTACGAAGCACCTGAATTTATGAGAATTAAGAAAAAGTGGCAAAGTGTTGCAAAGAAATGGTCTCATGCAGAGTACCTGGCCAACAAATATATTGCCTGCCACGCTCAAGGTCTCAGTGGGAGAGGTTCCCATCGTTATCTGCATAACCCATGAGATCTGCGTGGACAAAAACACGGGTATATCACTGCACACGTAACACAGCACACACCCAGACCTTCAGGAGCACAAAGGAGGCTTGATGGCAAGTTTTACCTTCAGAATGAGCCACTGCATGACTCCTAGGAAGTAAAGGACAGACATCACGCTGCTAAAGAACACAACAATGGGCAAGGCCTGAGGAGAAAAACGCAAAGCTCCATTTTAACACTGTCAAGATCCATATGGGTGTGTGTGCGCTTGGATTCACATGCACACTTACTTGAAAAGCAAAAACATCTGCAATGAGGTCGTTACCGAAAACAAATGATGACCCAGCTTTAGTGTAGTCCAGGAAAACCTGTGATCATGCGGAGAAAAAAAATCTGATTTTATTATTTAGGGAGATATTGTTCATTTGACCAATCCATGAATGTTAAAGCAAGACGTTATTATGTTTTACAAAAGGAAATTACGTTACAGCTCAGTTGAGATAGTAGGTTGAACTACACTTCAAAAAGTGATTAAGAGACACAAGTTTATAATCTGCTACCTCAACCTTTGGATGGCTTATAAAGTTGGTCTAAAGATAAGCATATATGATCAATTTAGCTAAATAGTACTGGACTGTAGTAGATTAGAAACACTCAGAAAGTCTGCAATGGGAAAAACACGTGTTTCAAATGCTTTGGGATGCTAATAATATAAAAGGCGTTAAATTAGCTATTTAGTGTCCTTTTCATCATGTCGTTTTACTTAATATTTTACCAGTTGATCAATTTTCACAGCCTGTAACCTGAACGTTTGTTATTATAGCACTGAGATTATGATTTAATAAAATAATATGTATTTTTAAAAGTTGTACCTGCACTTGTTTTCCAAGCCAGTCAAAAGCAACAAGTCCAGGCTGTGTTCTTATAACAAAAAGGCCAATACAGAACTGCAACCCCAGACCCCAAAACACTGGTCTCCATGAGACCTAAAAGAAAAAGAAGAAACAGTAGTGATACATGCTATGTACTCTGTACATACCCAGTTTTTACCCAGTACGTTTTGGCAGTACAATATTCATACTAAACAATATGAATAAAGGTCATTGCAGGCAAAACAAACATATATTTAGTTGTTTATTTGATCATTTTCCTGTTTTAATGTCATGAGGGCTCATGCAACGGCAGCGTTTCAAGTTAGAGGTGTCTGAAATCATGTACAGTTCAGTCTTTCATGTTTATTTGAGAAAAAAAAATTTTTTTTTAAAGAAGGATTGTGGGTAATGTGGAATATAGAACTCAACACTCCACCTGTTTTTCTTTTGGTTATTTTCTTATTGCTTCTTTTGGGAGAGTACAAGACTTGATTGAGGGAGTAAAGCTCTTATTGTACCTCCCATACTTTGAACCATGAGTATCGGGTATCTGGTTCCTTACGTTGTACAAGTCAGGCACTTACTGGGAATGTATCTAGTAATTACTGGGCATTTATTGTACCTGGTACCTTACCTTTTTACCTGTTACTTACCTGATGCATAGTACTTACTGGGGACATATCAAGTACACACCAGGTATTTACCCCATGGAACTAAGAATACCAGGTATGCACCTGCTGGTACATGCTATTATACATTGTATTATACATTGTATTAGGTATCACTACCAAAAATTAGGCACCAACAGTGAGTCATGGAGTTTCCTCATTTACAATGTTATCACAAAGAAGCAGGTCAGAAAAACCTTAAAATGACAGAGGCCCAGTGAAATCTGACGTGTCAGATGAGCAGATGAGATAACTGGACTGATAATAACCAAGCACGCTTCAAAACAGCTGCAACCTACGAGGCTATGCATTCTCGATCAGAGTTGAACTCCGTGTAAAACTCACCATCGCCCTGTGTGCCGAGAAGAGGAATAAAAGCACGATAAACATGCACACCCCCCCAAATGAGATAAGCTGCTCGGGACGCTTGCTCGTGTCTAAGACGAGCCACAACAAAAGCAGGACCAGCACTATCGCGATGAAAACCCTGAAAACACACACACACACGCACACAAAAGCAGCACAATCTTCAATGAGCAACATGAACCAAACGATAGGAAGCCAGTGGAACGGAGAACGTTAACTCAAGTCACCATTTGAGCCATTTCAAGTTGTATTTGAAGCATCTGACTGCGGGTTTGAAACACCGACTGATGCTTTCCCCCTGGTATTTCTTGATGAGTTCATATGACTTGGCAGCAACCGCCAAACAGGTGAGGACTACGAGGGCGGTGGCCCTGTGGAAATCCAACACACAGGCTGCAATGAAGTATGCCACGTAACCTGCAGGTCACAAACGTTACATTTAGTCACATTCCTCTGGTTTGAATAAACTTCTGTTAGAGCAGACTTTAAACATTACCTGCTCCAAGTATGCCCAGGACAATGTATTTGAGGGTTTCTGAGTGGGCCTTGATGTAACTCTCCGTGACATTAAGTGGCTTGGAGACATGACTGAGAAGCAGAACAAGTCAGGTGTTGAGCAAGCTTTGACAAATATTGTGTTCGTGCTATTGGTTAGAAAATGTTTAGCAATTTCAAAGAATTGTTTTTAAGGTAAAAAAAATATCTAGATTCATACAAAATGTTCATAATTTTCATACATTCAACCTTTATTTAGGCAGCATTGAGCCTCGAGGACTCATTTACAAGAGAGACCTGTTTACAAACTAAAGAATGATGACGACAACAGCAACAGTAGATTTTCCTTAAACAATCAACAATAGACAATCATAAGAGAGGCATACAGATTTTTTTAACAAGTTAAAACGAATATATCAAAGTAGCAAAACAGTCAGATTATAAGGCAGATATTGGCCAGCCTGTGACCCCGTCACGTAAGATCACAGTTGTAAATTCGTATTCTCTTATTAAAAATATTTGTATTTACAAATGGTCATAGTTGTTTGTATTCAGAGTAAAATAGAACTGTAAACTTGAAGTTTTTATTTGTAAGTTTGTGAAGTTTTAACTTTTTTAATTGAATTTTTATAAAGGAAACATAAAATACATGCACAAATTCTAGCTATGCACAACTATTGACTAACATAGGGTTAGGGTTAGGCTCAATGTTAGGCTGATTGGTAACTCTAAATTGACCCTGGGTGTGAGTGAGACAGGTCCCTCTTGTAAATGAGTCCCCGTG
>JARVJN010000002.1:27281650-27294150 GCA_031763805.1 Argolebias nigripinnis
ACGTCTGGAACACATATTTGATGGTGTAGACTTTATTCCATTTAATGAATTAATAATACAATATGACATTGATAATACATACTTTTTAGAATATCAACAAATTAAGTCGATTGTAAAGAAGAAATTTAAGCTTAATAGAATATTGTTAGTGACACCAATATGTGTCTCAGAGTTCAATTAACCTTAAACCACACACCTCTTGTAAATGAGTCCCCGTGGCTCAACGAGGCTAGCCTGTATAAATAAAGGTTGAATGAATGAATATACCTGACACAACCTTATCAACAATTATTTCACGAGTTCTCTCTTTTTCCAGAATTAACAAATAAATTGTGTGGACAGATTAGATGTAACAGGCATGAAACATTAATTTATGTTGACTCACCAGGAGATGAATCCATTTATTAACGGAATGATAAATTACATCAACATGAGTACAACGGATTGGTTCTGATCAAATTTCTTATAAACTAAATGTCGACAGATTCAATTTTGTAAACAAAAGAAAAAAGTAATGAGATGACATTACTTTATATTGGTAAGCAAATATTTCTTGAAGTTTAGTTACTGGCAAATATAAGGAAAAAGTTTAAGTGAGGAGAAGAATGGAAGGAAAGAAGGAGTGAATTATCTTGAATGTTTCAACCAGAAACATGGCAGCTCTTCAGCAGCGTCAACTAGACTCACGTCCCGTTAATGAACATCGACTTTTTACCTTTGGTGAAGATTATGGGTCCCCAAAATCTGGTAAAGTGGATCAGCCTTAAACAACGCCCGCATCATCCATCCAGCTAACGTTTTAACAGGCTTCCATCTTGTTCACTCTCAACAGCTCGCATGAGGTCCACATCAACTAACAGAAGTAGCGGCTACTAGTTTCGGTTTGGCTTTTCAAGATAAAAGATTCCTCGAAGGAATTTCATTCAAGTTGGAGCTTAGAAGCTCGAAGTGGACTTATTGCCAGCATGCTATGAGTCATTAGCTGATGACGTGATCTTTAGCGTTTGACCCGCGTTCATCCAGCTCTTACGAGAACCATCATAGTTCAATTTCTCCATCAGACTGCGGAAGAAGCAGGTTTTTGAAGAGGGCTTGACCTCCTGATTTTTGGTTCTTCTGATTGGTTCATTCAACCAGTAGGGGGAAGTTACTTGAAATTATCATAGTTCAAGGAGAAGGTCAGAAGCAATCAGAAACAGAAAGAATTGTTTAGAGAGAAAGACAGAATATAGTTGCCAGTTAAGTGATTACCTGACTAATCTGATTCTAACTTCTAAACAAATCTGAAAAGTTCAACTTGACATATTTTTCAACTTTAGACAAAGTTCTTTGACTAAGACATATTGAAAAAATATACCAGCATAGTAATGATCGTTCACATATTGAAGAATAACACTATTCATACGAATAACACAAGGTTATGCATTGATTATATTTGAAGTAGCACAAAGTAAAAGAATAAGAGTCTCTTGTGATTTAATTTGTGTCTTGATTCAAATTAATAAAATAAAACAGTGTTGATGTCTGTTCACTGAGAGGATCAGTGAAAAGGTGTAAATCCAGTTCAAAGAAGTGAAGGTGCATCACTACAGTAACAATAATTCATGCTGGTATTGAAGAAACAGAATTACAAGTGATAAAACGTGGTCCTTACCTCTAGAGGATAATCGTCTGGGAAGCTCACCATTATATCAACTTCTTTCAGATCAAAGGGCTGTAAAATACAAAATTTAAATTTTTTAAATCACTGCAGAGAAAGTGCTATTTACAGTTAGCATTTGTGTGGCATTCAAATCAGTACAAAGAAGGATTCAAATGACAAAATACCCTTATAATGACTTCTTTATCCAGTTTTTATTTAACACAACAAATAAAAGGAGGAGTGTGTTCACCCAGTCTGGATCTGTGGCCTCCACAGTTGTCCTGTAATACGTCACTTTGCCGTCACTTCTCTCCTGAACGATCAGCTGATCTTTGGGGAATCGTTTCTTCAACTGTTTGATCTCCGTGTCTCTCATCTGCTTGGCTACATCCTCAGTCACGTCACAAAGCTTCACCTCCTGGAGACTGTTGGGACGCGACACTGGGGGAAAACTAGGTGCAGCTCTGGAGACATTGCCAGGAACCGGCACAGCATCCACGAGAAGGAACTGTGGTGGATGCCAGAAGCGACATTTGTCCTCCATTGCGCAGTACCCTGAAAGAAAGTAGCGACAGGGGCGGCGGGCGGCTGCAGGAGCAACCTTTGGGTTTTGGGTGAATGGGGGCCTGTTCCCCTCATGAAGACCCTGAGAGTTTAAAGGTGCAGCATCCAACTGGCTGTGCATCCCATCAGCTTTGCTCTCGTCTCTCACGTGTAAAAATTTACACTTACTGCCATAATTGCAGCGTCGTCCTTGAAAGAAGAAGCGGCACACCGGCTGAGCACAAGGAACCAACTCCGGTTGACCTTCTTCTGTGCTCTCTTCTCCACCACACTCCATTTTTATTACCTGAATCGATTACACAATGCCTTTTGTTAGACAGGTGTCACTGAAACATTATTTTAACTACAGCTGAAGGCTCTCCCAGAAATGGGGAAAAGATTGCCTGATGGTGTCTGGTGTATTTTATATTGAATTTTTGAGGAAAAAGCAGTATCCAGTCCACCTTATTGTACAAAAGTCTTGATTCAACTCGTAAAAAATGCCCTCAAAAACACTGAAAACCTTGTGCTTCAACTCACTTTTTAAAAATATTACTATGAAGTTTAGCTTCACATAAACAAAATATAGAGAAATAAATGTGTGGTTCAAAACTTGTACGCAGTATTTTAACAATGAAATAAAGGTTCTGTGAAAGATATTACCTTGAACCCTGATAAGGTCTGAGCTTCCAGATGACACTGTGGGAGATCTTTCGAAACCTTTCCCCTGTCATATGACACCCTTCTTCTTCTTCCTCTTTTAAATTTAGTCAACTCACGCTGATATAAGTTACAATGTCAGTTGTCGTTGCTGTAACTTTTCACCTGCGACGAAAAGCCCGAAATTACACCATAAACGAGTAAATAATTAACCAAGTTTGTTGTTTATTTTGAAGCACAACTGCGCATGCTCAAAGACTTACTGGTGACATCACACTAATTTTATATATCGCCCCCTGGCGGTCAGGAGGACTGATGGGAAATTGCGCCTAGTACAGTACTGTCTTCTTCATGTTCTGCGCTAAGCATTTTTTTTTTTTAAAACAACATTATATAAGTTTTGGCTGAAAGCCAACTGGAGCCGTTCAGTTTATGCTAAACCGTAAATCTTTGCTAATCTATCGTAAAAAGAAAGCCTAAATGTTGGCGCCTGATCTATTTGGGTTAAAAACTGGATAAAACAGGAACACCGGGATTATCCAGCTCTCTCTAAACTGCTCAGTTTGCAGGGACAGTGTCACTGTGACATAATTTCAGTCTTTTCTGCCCATTGAACACAAGCAGATGAAAATAAAGATGAAAAGGTTATCCCACTAATATTTTGTTTAAAAAAAAAAAGGATCTCTTTTGTTTTCTACAATCAAAGTTCATGCTCAATCATCCAGGTACAAAATCCAATAATGGTCAGTCAGGTCGACCTCTTTCATCCCTGGAAGAGTGACTGCTGGCCAGCAGCGGTCACTCTTCCAGGGATGAAGACTTCACAAATGAGAAGGTGTTTGTTGCAGCTCCTCAGACTGAAGAAGTCTTTTAGATAAAGGACCAAACATTTCAACAAAGAAGAATCCGTCCAGAGGACTCAGCCACATTAGATTATTTGTCTACCTGGATTACTGAGCATGCATAAGGATAATACAGCATTTTTTTATCCTCATTTTTTAAATTTAATTTAATTTTGTTATACTTCTGACACTGATCTCTACAGGTTTTTCGTTTCAGTATAATGTTACACATTTTATGTTGTATCTTAGTTTTAAAAACTCATTATAGCTAAAACTTACTTACTAATTTAGATGAGTATTTAAACAATTTCAGTGTCATTTTTAAATACTCAAAAGATGAAAAACGCTATTCACCTAATACTGCTCAGAAATCTAAGATCTGGCGCCACCTTGTGGCTAAAATAGTTCTGCAGATTTCTCCCTTTCACGCAGCAAATTGCGCCTGCTGTCTCTCCTTTCACGATTAGAATACGATGATGTAGATTTATTTAGTAAACTAATTTTTTTTAACCCAGTGATTTAAAAAAAAAATCTAATACTTAAAGCAGGAAGTCAAACCTCGCCAGGATGGAGGTAAACCTTTGTTTACGTGATCCTTGTGGTGTATTTCACAGCCTCACTGCACGTCAAACAGTAATTTAAACTGCAGGCAACTCTGTGGGGATTTGGTTTATGCTCAAAAGTTAAGTTTGAATAAAAAAAAAAAAGTTTAAAAAAAAATCACAGAAAACGTGTCATTTTAGTGCTTAAACCTACAAAAATTAAAATAAATTGGGGGGGGGGGGGTCATATAGTCCTGTTTAGGTGCAATACATGGATACATGGAATGAGTGTCTAAAAATGTTCAGTTTTGTTTATTTACTTTTTAGAAATGTAGCTTTGTAAAAAAAAAAAAAAAGTAAGTTTCATTTCCTCGTGGCAGAATCGTTAACCTTTGCTGATTCAGTTGGAAACAAAACAATAAATGAAAATAAATACAATGATTTTATGATGTAATTTATTTTTCAGAGCACAAATAAAGACTTACAGGTCTTTCTGTAGTTTTTTTTTTTTTCAAATCCAACATTTAGGGCCACCATGCACCTAAATATAGGACATAACAATAATATGAAGGACTTGACAAGTGAGCCATCTTCTGATATCAAAAACGCTGCCCTTTGAATAAATTATTCTTTCAAATATACAAACTCAACATTTGTGTTATATTAATTTGCTCGAAAACTTAACATTTAATTAAAAAAAAAACTTTAAAAGGTTCTTCTAAAATGCAAAACTGCAATTTTGTTTGCACAAAATCTTCACAGTTTACAAAATAATTGCTGCATGTCGTAATTTCTACATAACCAAGTTTTCAAACTTATTTCTATAAAAGTTAAATTCAAGAGAATGAAATAAATTTTGGTTTATTTGTTTTAAACCAACAGATAATAACCCTATTAAATCTAATAACAGAACATAAAAACTGATGAAAACCTAAATGTTTTCCCATCAGAAATTATATGTAATGAAAATAGATAAAAATAAGAAGAAATCTATTTTTTGGACTAAAAATACTAAAAGACCCGCAGACCGATATTTTCAGAGCTTTAACTAAAAATGTCAAATGGTTGGAAAAGATGAAGTAAACGTGCAGATTCTGATCAGGTAAATGCAGGCTGGTAGTCATGTTGTAACAAAAATACTGCATAAAAATAATTTATTAAATATGCATACAGCATAAGAACAGAAAGTTAAAAGAAACAAACACAAAAAGTATCAAACTGAAAGGCAGGAAGTGCAAACATCAGCGTAATGACTCATAAACTGTTGAAGTTTAAGAGAAGGGCTCCTGCCTGCTTCCTGTCAGAGTTTCCAGTCTGTTTGTGTGTTTTTGTCCCCCAGCACACATCTGCGACACCGGACAGGAAACACCATGCGTCTTTGCTTTGAGACGAAAAGCCTCTCTGTCCACAGTGCTGCTCAGAGGCACCAGGTCCTGCAGCAAAGTGCCTAAAACTTTGGAAAGTTCTTCAAGTGTGTGCTGATCCTCAATGTCATGTAGGCTGTCCATGAGCTGTTTGGTGAGTTTCATACATCTCTTCCTCAGAGCAGCTTTCCTAGCGCGCTTGCGTGGAAGCGAACCAGATTCTGAGGTTACATCTGTCTCTGAGCAGAAATAAAACAGTCACTATCTTGTGTTTGAAATTATAAGCAGATGCTTCCGACGGTTGTTTCGTTACCGTGTCTCCTGTCTGCGTGTCCTGCGTGCTCACTTGAATGTGTGACGGCGTAGCGCGTTTCCCAAACAACCGGAGCCCTCTCTAAAGCCGCTCTGAGCGTCTTCGAGGCCGTCTTCTTGCTCCGTTCTGTGTTATCATCCACCTGGCGTTGTAGTTTGACGATTGAAGACAAAAGATTTATTTTATTGCAGGAATCATTTGCAGCCGTCACGTCAAGCTGGAGACAGCAGCACCTACCTTGAATTCAGGGAAGGTTGCGATCTTGCTGATGGATATGGCTGCGGGGCATCCCACCTTTTTTGTGGTCGGGCGCCGAGATCTTTGGTTGCCTAAACTCTGCTCCTCCGACTTCAACAGCACGAGGAGAAACGAGAACATAATTTGTAATGTCTGCTTGGTGTCAGTGTCACGTGTGTCCGGGAGTGAACTCACTGTTTTTCTAGCCTTTTCCTCAAAATACTTCCTTTTCTGAGAAACGGCAAGGTCTTTGCCTTGGTGGCACACGAGCCTTTTGGAGCCCACGAACATGAACGGGACACCGGTGAACTCGATGGCTGGCATCCCCGAGCCGCCGGCCCACTGCCAGTGCACTCGGTTCACGGCTGAAGGCTGCCAGTCTGTGGAGCACATCCATCGTTTCACTACTGACTCGAAACAATCACATACCCAGGACATTTATTTATCTATTCATTTTAAAATACAAAACAATCCCATATAGGATACAAATACAAAATATAAAATGAAAGGCAGCAGAAGGAAGAAAAAATCTTATTATATCTGCCCCTTTTTTTCAAACAATCAGTTCAAACAATAATAATGATACTCTAATTTTCTAACTCTAATACAATACACATTAAGCTACTTCATATATATTTATTTTTAACAATTCAGTTTTGATCATTTTCTTAAATGTAAACATTGCAAAAGCTCGTCTTCCATTCGTTTTCCGGATGGAAGAGGAAACGTTTCTCCCTTAAAGAAACTGGTCCAGATGAAATGATTTAAACTTTTTTGTGCATCTCAGTCTGGCCTCCCTAACTTTATCTCCCAGTTGTTCAACATGTGCTGTACCTCTGATGATCTCATTCCTGATCTTATCCATCCTTGTCACTCCTAAGGAGAACCTCAGCATCTTCATTTCTGACACTTCCAGTTCTTTCTCCTGTCTTTTGTCCATGTCTCTGTCTCCAGACCACACAACATAGCTGGTCTCACCACCATCTTGTAAACTTTCCCTTTGACATGTTTTGAACACTGAGATGTCTTTGCACGTGTTTTATATTAGACTCCATTGTTCAATACTAAATGTTGACATATGATATTCTGTCTACTTTGTTTTAGTTTCTTCTCTTTAATTTTATATGTTTCTGTGTTTAACCAAAAGAAAACCAAAAACTAAACTTGATTCTTGAGTGTACTGTTGCCTTTTCCCCCTCAAAGCCAGAAGAGAAACGAGCCGCTTGCAGCTGCAAACTATTAAAACTGATGTCAGTAAAACTGACTCAAAGCGACTTTAGAAAATAAACTAAATGAAGCTTTTAGATGCCACATTTTGATTATGTTTGGAGATGACAGCAGTAGTTAAACAAAAAGGAGCTGGATGACTTGATATCCTATAAACCAAATTTTATACTAGTTGTAAAAGTTTAGTATAATAGTTTACATCTTCAACTTCTTACTATCAACTATGTATCAAACAGGTGGTCACTAATCTGTCAACAAACTGTGCATTGCAAGTTTGAATCTATGTAAATGTATTTGTTTGAATTTAATTTAGTATCTTACATGTTGTAAATATTTGATAATAAAGTTTATTTCTGGCCAGATTGACAAGCTAATTCACGTGTCAAACTAAAGGCCCATGGGCCAAATGTGGCCCTTGTAAACATCATATCTGGCCCCCAAGATAATATTTTAAATACAATATCATGCATACCTGCTAATATTTGCTAATGGCATTGAGGAACACATCTACTTCTTCGCAATTGCCAGTGATGTGAAGCAGTCTTTGTGTGTGTGTGTGTATGTGTGTGGCGGGGGGGTGGGGGGTGGCGGTCCTTTTTAGCCATTTGAAGTACAGTGAAAAGTGGAGCAATGAACTCTAATTGGTCTTTAAGGTGAACTTTGAGAACATGAAAATTGCATCAACCATATATATTTTGTTTGGTTTAATATTTTTTTTAACTCACTGAGCTTTGTGAGTTTTTCTTGACTACATCAAACTGCACTTTGTACTTTACTTTACTTTACAAAATATCTTTTGCATCATATAACCTGATGGAGTAAGAATGCAGGCTGTCTTGGGAAACCTACCAGGAAGTATCAAGTACTTAAACAATACAAACATCCCCTCAAACACCACATCCGTGTCTACAAATCACGAGTCTCCATTTACCCATAAATGATGGCCATAGCAACTAAATATTAGATGATTTACTTTTACTGGAACCTTTGTACATTTAAATTACCCCCATCACCACAAGTGCAAGCACACACACAGACACAAAATCCCTCAAGCATCTATCTAATCTAATCTAATAAGCAAAGATGCTCAACCTAATTATGATGGTTGCACCAATTAATAAACATACCCGAACTTCAAAAAATGTTTACCGGTATATTTTATTCTGAACATGTTACCGATTACTTCTTTTTACTAGCTCACTTTGCATCATTACTGTAACTTTGTAATAATTTGGGATATCAGCAAAATTCCCACATTTTCTGAAAGATGAGAAATTATATGCTTGTGGCCAGGGCTTAATTTGAGCCGGATCCTACCAGAACAGGATCTGGAAACTCTCTTATTTTAACAGGGTAACTGTTTGCTTGGATCCGGTAACTCTCAGGCTCACTAATAATAAAGTTATGAACAAATATGACTGCCTTGAAAGAATAAAACTTATATTGGATGTGTAAACTGAAAATAATTACATAAACACTAATTCAAAAAACTTTCAATACAAAGTCCAGTTGTTTTTGTATTGAACGTTTTTTGAATTTATCATGTCCTGGATGACTGAGACCAGCATAAACACTCATTTTAAACACAACAGCCACTTACGAGCATACGAGCTGCCCCTTTAAGTAACATTTCCACGTCTATCCTTAAAAAACTCTCCGCCCCTCAAAGAGTGGTGGGGGTGAGTGCCGAGCTAACCAGGCAGTCGTGCACGTGCTGGAGCCCACAGGCAGCCGCAATGAACAGACGGAGGAGGTGCCTAAAGGTTTCACATCTGGAGTCAAACAACAACCATAAGGGACAGTGTCAGGCTCGGTAATGTCAAGTAAGTAGTGGGTGTAGGATGCTTGACAGAAGCAAATTGCTTACAAACGTAGATAAACATAGATGTTTAACAACCTGTTAAAATATACCAGGAAATCACATCTACTTTACTCAAAAAATTCTGGGGGAGTACTCCCAGACACCCAGATCCCCTCCCCTTGGACCCGCCCACTATTTGCATTCTAGCATCGATTTTACAAATTAAGCTCTGCTTATGGCCCCTTTTAGTAACTGAATTTGACACACCTGAGCTAATTGCTAGCCTTCCATTAGCTTAGCAGCCATCACTTGAAAGCTCAACAACTCAAAGTGAACTGCCGCCATCTTAAAATCTTAAAAAACTTCACCATTTATAAACCTTTATACTTCCTTCAACTGCACATGATAAGATTAAATCTTTTCATGTGCAGAAGAGGGAAATATAAAGGTTTATACATTTTAAATTTATATTTAATTCTTATTTTTAAGCTCCTGCTAGCTGTAGCATTTTAGCTAGGCGTTAGCTCATTAATCAGGTCAAAGGTCAAGCATTTCTCTGAGTTAAAAGAGCTGTCTAAACATAAACTGTTTTCTTTACTGAAACTCACTTTAACAGTTCTGAGCTGTCTTTTTGAACAGTTCATTATGAAAATTAGCAAGTTTTACATACAACAGCTTCTAGCGCTGCAAACGAACGCCTGGCTCGGCCGGTTCACAACAAGCAGCCTGAAGCTTTCAGACTTAACGCAGCCAAAAAGCAGGAGTCTCTCTAAGTTTCTCTGAGAAGAAATTCAGGACAGCCGCCCTCAGAAAACACAAGACCTGGACAAATGTTACTTGAGCAGAGCTGATAAGCATCTGCAGAAGGAAGTGATGCTTCGCTGCAGGATTTCCAGTGTGGAAACTACCCTGCAGCAGCAGCGGTGGCCACATGGTTGAAGTCATGACGATAATGTTGGAGTAACTGTAGAAGCTGGAAGATCTCCTATCTGACACTACGCCGCACCTCAACACTCACATTAGCCCCCTAAACAGAAACACACACACACACTTTGACTGAAAGACAATTAGGACTTCTGCTGCATTAACCTAATTAGTGAGTGAGAGCCAAACCCTGGATTTTGTTTCACGTCTCCTGCCATGTCAACACACACACACACAGCCATCCAACCATCAAGTGAACATATGTCACGTTGCATGCTGTGCATTATCATTTAACAGGCCACGATGGTTGTTCCAACACCTTCTTCACCATGTTCACAACAAGCAGCTGGACAGCAAAGGTTCAGAGCAGTAAACTGTAGAGCGATGAGCCTGAGGGCGAAAGCTGAGAGTCAGGACTGGAGACATCAAGGAAATGTTAGGAGTGTGTGGTTTGAGTGCAGACGGGGGTTTCTGAAGGTCTCCAACAGCACACACACACACACACACACACACACACACACACACACACACACACACACACGTGGTCCGGTTCAGAGCGTGCAGAGTTGAGGATGACTCAAGAGGAATGAATGCTCATGTGAGGCCTTGCTCATTGTTTTATTTGTGTGACTGATTCAGTTTGACTCTTTTTGTGGTCTTTTGCTGGAACTTTGCACCACACATGTTTATTCGACTATTTCTAATTTTGAGCAGACTGCTTTGAAACGCCAGCTGGAGATTATACATAAATACATATCCCTGTTTCCTCAGAATATTAAATCACCGTGCAGCTTTATTTCCTTGCATGCGCCTTCAAGCTTCTAGTTTAAACTTCTGGAGCGTTTCTAAAGATCAAACTATAGACTTTGATATTTCTCGCAGAAGGAGGGTCCATTTCAACATGTAGGTCAGATTTTCTTGCCAGGTTTGCATCAATGTTTGTCCTGTAAACTGTATTTTTCAGGTCTGGTGTCGTTCAGGACTGACATAGCTATATAAATTTATAATATTAATTTTTTTTATCACAATAAACTTTCTTTTACCAGTGTTTTGTTTAAGACCTTAAAGAACTGGAGACAATTACAATATTTTAATGTTATGTCCTGGGTCGGTCCAGATTAGTGAGGATAGTGAGAATATAAATTCCTAATTTTCCCTATTTGGATTATAAAAGTAAAATATGATAATTTCTGATCAAAACCGTTCAAAATCACAATTCATTCACAGACCCCATGAATTACTTTACTCCAGTTCAGTCTTGCAGTCTGAGTGGGAGGCGGAGCCTAAATAAAATTTATGATGAATCCAACATTTTTTATTATCAACCAAATGTTTACACAGAAAGCTGTGCTGGATAACATCTGTAAACCCAACAGTGAGATGGACGGGGTCAGGAAATGTCAGAAACTTTAAGCTCGGTTTGAACTGGAGCATGAAAACCAGTTGTCGTTCACGACAACAGAACCGTAGAGAACAAAACGTTAATTTATTTATCATTTTAATTCATTTACAAATTGAGCAGTCTCAAAGAAGAAAATGAAAATGTAGTTTGGATTATTCATTTTTAATTTTATTTATGAGTCAAAACGTGCAGCTTTATTAGAAACTAAAAAGCATTTCTATTAATCCATTTTAATTTGAAATATGAGACATAATAGCTTCCATACAAGCAGGCATGGTACCACGTGCAGAAACTACAGATTCATCAGCTAGTCTCAGGAGTCGCAGTGAAAAATAACGCTAATCTCTCATCACAGAGAAGAAGCAGAACAGCTTCATTCCTCTCCTGGACAAGAGGAGCAGGTTTGTTTTCAAATGTGTGAAAAATGACACAAACTCACTTGTCGACTGCAAGTAAGACGCTTACTTTTCCTCCTGAAGACGATTCAGTTGCTGCTGTTTTTAATTAATTGGGGGAATTTGCTCTCGAGACAAGCCCTCGCCCGTATTAATCACTTTTTCCAACTGCACTTTTCATGAATCAAAACTTAAACACGAGTTAAAACGTTCAACTGGAAAAGAGATTTGATCTTTTTTTTGTATTTTCCTAATAGGATTGTTTAAATGTGAGTAATCTTTAAAAATGTAATTTATTTTCAAACTTTTAGTACTTTTTTTTCATGTCGTCAGTGTTGATGCTAGTTTTTGAACTAATTCAGGCTCAGAAAACTTGGCTTTAAAAGTCCATGTTTAAACAAGTTCAGTGACCCACCCAGCACCAGCACTTCCCTGAACACATGAAAAATCTGCTTATTAATATATATATACACATGTATATATATATGCATGTATATATAGGTATATATATATATATATATATATATATATATATATATAGGTATATATATATATATATATATATATATATATATATATATATATAAAAACATTCCAATGTAAAGAAG
>JARVJN010000002.1:27822189-27832680 GCA_031763805.1 Argolebias nigripinnis
CTGCTACAATGCTAACACAAATTTAGCCCAATGCTCAGATACTGTATTTTCCGCCCTTTAAGCCACGTTTTTTTTTTTTTGCATAACTTACATGCCCTGTGACTTATAGGCTGAAGTGACACAATTATGGAGTTTTTCCCCATATTTATAAACCAAATTTTGGCTGAGATATGACAGTTTTCATTCATTATGACTGAAAAACAATTGAGCAGTACCACTTTCAGCCACTTGATGGCAGCAGACTAGTAGTAGGTATATGGCATGCCGTTTATCATGTAATAGGTAAATGTGGCTATAATGACAAATTCAAAAAAATCCAAGACAAAAACAATTGGACTTTATTTATTATACTTGGTTTTTTTTTCTTGAACATTTTTAAATTTACCATGTCCTGGATGACTGAGAATTTTCACCAGATATTTTATTAATTTAATTTAATTTAATTTATTCACTACAATTTTAAAACACAAAAATTATTTCAAATAAATTTTAAAAAACAATACATAAAATGAAAGGAAGCAGAAGAAGAAACATTTCTTATCATATTAATGATGTAATCGGCCTGCCCTCATAGTCTCCCCACCTTCGTTCTGCTCGCTGCTCGGAACCGTCAAAACAGCTGCACCACCCCGGCGAAATGCAGCGTGTTTGACCATTAAAGTGCATTTATTAAACGCAAGCTAGACTGAGACACACGTTCAATATAATTTCAAGCAAACAAATAATTGTTTGGGTGCTTTTCTTGTTAAATTTTGAAGAAACGAGCCGCGTTCCCTTTCCTTTTTCCCTCGCTCTGCGCACTCCCAGAGCACCGAGGCTGCCAAACTATTTTTGAAATTCAGCTGTTTTGACCATTAAACTGCATTTAAGCAAACGTTAGACTAACACACACATTTACTATAATTTCGAGCAAACATATAAATGTTTTTAATTGTTAATCTTGTTAAATTATTGTTAAAGTCCTCCTGTGGATTTGGCAGCGCATCGATTTTTGGCACAACACCGGCCCATATTTCCAGGATGTCAGCGGTGATGCACAATAGATGCAACGTACACAGATTTTTCCACTTTATTACACAAATATGGACTGATGTAAGTTATGCGGCGTAGCAATGTGTATCATGGAAAATACGGCACTTTAAGCTGAATGTGCTAAAGCGAATAAAAATCCACAATATGGACCGTTTGTTGACCTCTGACAGAAGGTACCGCAGCCCGAAGACCAGAAGCACCAGGTCTGCAACAGTTTCATCCCACGAGTTATCAGACTGCTGAACTCATTAATGCAGAGACCACCGTAGCAAAGTCTATGAAATTCATGTAAACGGTGAACTCCTACACTGCTGTGGAGAAATGAAGCCAAATTTAGTTCCATCCTTTTCCGTTTTTCTTGTATTTCTCTCAGTTTTCGACTCTCCCTTTCTCTGGGCGTTGCGTTGATCTCCAGTCTGCATGCTGTGGACTTGAAATGGAACTAGCCAGCACCGAGCTTGGCGCTGGTAAAGACACACACGTCCCTGCGGTGCCGCAGTATTCCGGCTTACACCAAGCAGACACCAGAAAGAGATTTTTAAAAAAGGGAACGAGCTTGTTTTTCCAAAACGTTCCTGTGTGTGCTGTTGGAAAAGTCAAGTAGTTATTTGTCTCCGTGCTCAACCAGAAGCACAAAGCTTCTAGAACACGAGAGGTTTTGCATTTTTATAACGGTAAACAACAGAGAGGGACGATTACAGTCCAAGATAAAACCGTGGTTTGTTGGAGCTTCGACGTGAGCAGTGGACGGTCTTAGTCAGCACAGGACACAGATTGGTCTCACAGCGGGATGGTGGAAGCTCACTGGCACAAAGCCACTAACATACAGTAGTAGAACATGCCTGGTCGCTTGAAACCCCCTAAACACAGCCCAATTATAGCATTTGTAAATTATACTGGGAAAAAACAAATGAAATGTATTGCAGTAATTGCTCTTGTATCTTAATTATCTATTCATGTGACTACACGTTAAATAATTTCTCCTAAAACTAGTTAGTTGACGTTTCACCGCTCGTTAAAAATCTACAAAAGGTTTCTGTGTTAAAAAAAATCAAACGTTTTTTCCACTGGTTAATAATAATTTGTAATAAGAGTGTATAAATTTATATCAACTGGTTACCAGTGCTAATTTCTAATCTACTTTTTTTTAAAAACTAGCACACAATATCAATATTTATTGTTATCGCGATATCAATGTTGCAATATTTGCAGAGGATTGCAACAAATGAAAATGTATTATTTTTATGTGTCTTACATTTAAAGTCTAATTTGTCTGCCAATAATTTACTTGGCTAATCCAGTGTTTCTGAGCACTGTGGTGAAAAAAAAAAAATCACAATACTCAATTTTATCAGTTTTATATGTTTTTTTTTTATATATCCAAACCGTCATTTAACTTTATGACGAGTTTCTTGGGAGGAAAACCAACTTACTTAACTGTTTAAAAATACAATTAACTAATATTTTTGTCCAAAATAAACTAGTCAGTCTTTTACAGCTTTCACAGTCAGAAATAAAAATATCAAAATTAAATTATTTTGTAACCATATCCCCTTAAGGGCATTTGATTGAAAAAAAATCCACAATTTAATATTTTTAAAACTCAACAAAAATATTTATTTTATAGCAGCTTTGAATTTAAAAAAAATTTTCTCCAATACTATGCTCAAAATAGTATTTATTTGTTTTTAAATGGCAATCCAGTTTTAGGGTTACTATCTAGCCCACCCGGACCCCCTTAAATTCGGAAGCCAAAAATAGGGCTTAGCCGAATTTTTTTTAATAATGGTTTATTTCTAAAGTCAATTCTCATGCACGTCAGTGTGTGCTTCATACTTAACCAGTTAGCCATCAATATGCCTTTTCTCTTTCCATTCAAACTATTTTGTTAGACAAGATTAGAGACCAGATCCCACAGCTACGTCCTCCCACGATGGACGCATCTATTCCAGGTCACCCCCCCCCCCTCCCCCCGTATGGGATTCTTAAAACATCCCTCAAATTTATAGGCAGAGCATCAATTCATGGGCTAATATGGAAAATACAAGTACCGTACTGAGATACAGTAAAAAATATATAAATAAAAACACTGAAAAGAATGTCTCAACAAATACATTTACAATGGAATTTCAATAAGGTAATTTTTTCCCATAAGAAACACCAGAGGGCAGTAATGTCGTTTTAAGCAATTCTGACTAAGTAAAAAAAAAATTCAATAAAAGATAGATTTTTAGACTTCGTCAGGAACAGTCAAGTTTATAGACAACACATAAAAATAAAAAAAATGTGTGGGTGATTTTTATTATTTTTTGGTCCTCGCGATACCTTTTAAGCCGTACTTTTTTGATTATTGTGAATGATAGAAAAATAAGGATTTTGACACCAAGACTAATGAATGTTATCAATTGCAGACCCATTTAAGAAGTCACTGCTGATGTGATGGAATAACATTTTCCTTATAAACCAGTACGGTTGTATTGTCCCCCCTCCCTTCTACTATTACCTCCCCTCCATCATTCCTACAGTCTATCAAGATATCTTGTATTGACCCTCACATCCCTCATCCTTTTTGCCCTGTAGCCTCAACTCCTTTCCGTTTCTTCTTTTTTATCCTCGAGCGGCATGTCGCCAAGGTTTGCATCTCCACTCAAGAGTACCAGCGGTCGAAAACTCGGCAAACACCTCACGAGATAATAAAAGTTTTAAATCAATGTCGCATCGCCTGTGTAAACATGCAGTCTCATCAATCTTGCATGGAGACAATCTAAATGAGTTCCAGATGAGAACCAGTACAACTTTTGCATTACCTGCCCAGAAACTGTATTTTGAATAGACACAAGCTTTTCAATGAACTTGGACTATAAAATATGCATTAGACAATGTATTATGTTCCCATTGCATGCAGCTTTACCCCTGTTGTTGCGTCATTAGCGTACGTTTGCCCGCTATGATAACAGTGACGACTGAAAATGATTTAGAGTGAGCCTCAATTATTCAATTAAGTGGAGGGGATAGTGGTTTCCCCTCAGGGTGTGTGAGAGTTCAGATAGGAAGATTTTTTGACTATGAACTGACCCAAATTGAATTTACAGTAATCCCTCACTCTCTGTGGCGCTGGCTGCTGTGTAGCGATACGAAACATCGGTTTCAAGGAAATGTTTTGTTCGTCTCCACTCTGTCCAGCGGAACAGAACGGGAGGGGAATCGTGTCGATAGAGCGAGAAAACAGGAGAGATAACTAACCCACCTGACACGTTTCAAAGCTGCTCTTCATGAAATATAAATGACTCTGCAAGTTTTTCCTCCCAGTTATCTTCACTTTTGATGCGGACCAGAGAAACACAGATATGGAACTGTGTATTCGGTATGAACCCTGTTTCTGTAAAGCTGTTTGAAGCACTTCGATGCAAGGATCCCTCAGGAAGGCCTGAAGGCGGTAGATAACCGTAGTGTGGGGGTAGTCCCTCGATTCGTCCTTGTATTGCTATAGGATTTACAACAAGGTACACAAAATCTGCTTAACTACTAGGGAACGCCTAGGCAATTAATCAGAAACAAATCAGTAGCTAATGGGTAGTTAACCAGTACTTACTGGGGAACACACGGCCAAGCCTTATTAGGGGCCTACTGGTTTGTTACCTGGAAAATGAAGAGGAACTAATCAAGAACTAATGAGTAGTTACCAAGGAAACCAAAGAGGAACGAATCAGTAGCTAATGGGTAGTTAGCCAGTCCTTACTGGGGAACACAAAACCAAACCTTATTAGGGGACTACTGGTTAACCTTGTAAACGAAGAGGAACTAATAAAGAACTAATGAGTAGTTACCAAGGAAACCAAAGAGGAACGAATCAGTAGCTAATGGGTAGTTAACCAGTACTTACTGGGGAACACAAAACCAAACCTTATTAGGGGACTACTGGTTAGTTACCTTGTAAAAAAAAAAAAGAGGAACTAATCAGGAACTAATGAGAAGTTACCAAGGAAACCAAAGAGGAACAAATCAGTAGCTAATGGGTAGTTAACCAGTACTTACTGGGGAACACAAAACCAAATCTTATTAGGGGACTACTAGTTAGTTACCTTGTAAACTAAGAGGAACTAATCAAGAACTAATGAGTAGTTACCAAGGAAACCAAAGAGGAATTAATCAGTAGCTAATAGGTAGTTAACCATTACTTACAGGGTAACACACGGCCAAGCCTTATTAGGGGACTACTGGTTAGTTATCTTGTAAATGAAGAGGAACTAATCAAGAACTAATGAGTAGTTACCAAGGAAACCAACGAGGAACAAATCAGGAGCTAATGGGTAGTTAACCAGTACTTACTGGGGAACACAGCCAAGGCTTATTAGGGGACTACTGGTTTGTTACCAAAGTCAAAGTTTCTTTATTTGTCATATGCGCCACATGTGGTACCTGTGGTGGAACAAAACTGTGTACACAGGATCCCAGTTACATCCATCAAAAGTATCAATTGTAAAGAAAATCAGTAATATGATGAACTAAGAAAAACGTTAAACTAAAAATATGCTAAGCACTAGTAGCATAAAAATATGCCAAATCTACCACAGAAACAGAGGAGAAATTCTCCATGTGGGTTCTGATTACTGGAACCAATCATTTCTTAATCACTACTTTACCTACTGGTTTGTTCCTGTGGTAACAAACCAGTGGTCCCCTAATAAGGCTTGGCTGGGTGTTCCCCAGTAAGTACTGATTAACTATTCATTAGCTCCTGAGTTGTTCCTGATTTGTTCTTGAAGTGTTCCCTAGTAGTTAATCAAAATTTGTGTACCTTATTGTAAAGTGTTACACATTAACCATTAGAATCTGTGTATGCTTCATTCTTTCGTTATTCCGTTTCAAAATAAAAACGGAATAACCAAACAAGCTTTGGTTATTCAGTTTTTTCACGGATTCATTAGCCAGTTGAGTTAATTATGATGCAGGTTGTTTCATAATTTATTAGGATTGCGTACTTTAAAGTTGAAAGTTGCAATAAATCCTTTTCAATTCAGACTTTTGTTCATCTTAGAACCATATGTCCCTTTTTGCTAGCTCAGCTGAAACTTTTAAAAAAGGACATGTCACTTGGAACATAGCTGTGCACAAATGAATGTTGATGCGCGATGACAGGACAAAGCCACTGAACACCTATGACTGGCTTCAGGCTACTCTGCAGAGGCAGGTGAAAGGCCTCAGCACTTCTATTTAATGTTGTGTGACACTTTCTCTTTGCTTGTTTCTAGCAGCTCAACAGAGCAGCAAGCCAGACCCAAGCGCTCGTATTATCTCACTCGATTTTATTTGTCAGCTTCAGACTCCTTTTCCTGAAATGTGGTTAATGATAACAATTCAAAGTGTTAATACAGAGTACCAAGGTTAATGAAGTTAACATGCAATTAGCTGAAAGTACACCATGACTTCCTCAGCCTGTTTGAAAGTAAAAGTGGCCAATCTGTTATTCACCCCATTGACCTGCTCAATTCCTAAAAAGCTGTAAAGTCAGTGTTCTGCTCCCACACTGTGTCTTCATCCACTTTAATGTGAATAACTCACCACAGGATCTACACAAAATAATTAATACTATAAAAATAAAAAAACATCTTCACAAAGGCGGGAAATTCCCATTAGATGAATAGAATCTTCTTAGGTTCAGGGAAAAGGCCAAGTTTCTTTCAACATTCTGTAGGTGTTTACCAAATAATCCCACACAACAAGTGAAGCAGAAACTTAATTGTAACTAATTAGCTCCCGAGAGGTTTAATTGGATCTGCATTCTTTATTCCCTAGTTTACCTGCAATATGTAAATCCCACTTACACGCTGAAGAGAGGGGGGGAGAAAAAGACAAAAAAATGATGGGATTTGTGAAGGGAGACTGAATTAAATGAAGTTTCAAACCCATCTCCAGCTCAGCTTCTGTCTTGACTGGCCCTCTTTGCTCCTTCAAAACCCCGGAGCTGTCTCCGTCCTGTGATATTGAATGTGCTTTCACTAACGGCCCCTTGTAGAACTCCACTGGAGAAAATGAGCCCCGCTGCCTCTGTTTTGACTTTAACATCATTCCTTTGAGGAAACACTTTTGTTCCTTCTTCATTTTTTGCATGATTTAACTTAAAAAGGATGCAGCTCACACCGTAGCACCGACATCTGTCCACCATGACTTTGGAGTATCCTTTTCTTGGCTGAGACCTTTTCTGTTTTCAGGTTCATCTGCAGCGTCCATACTGGGAATCAGTCGGGGAACATTGTTCACTCTCCTTCCAACACATTACAAGAGGGGTTAAAGGTTAAACAAGCAGTGCTTACTACCAAAAGAGATTATTACAGGTTGTTGTTGTTAAAGCTTGTCCAAATTACTCATGGAGAACACAATGAAAGTCTGTTCATCCCAGACCTTAAACCACAGTGCTGTCAATGTAGTCATCTGTTTTGTTACCAAAGCAACAATACTTCTTAATTTATCAGACATGAACATAGGATAAAGTTGCTGAACTAGTACAAAACAGATGTCTATGTTTGCCAGATCCACTTTTTTTTTTGGTTTTGTTTATCTGGCTTTTTCTCTTTTCCTAACACTTCATCAGCTATTTGTTTTAGAGCAACAACCAAGAACGTTAAACTTTTTACTGCTACGACTGATCTCATAAAAGAGTCAGACACTGCTTATGCCAAAATGTTTTTTTTTTTTTTTTACACAAAAGACAGTGTGGTGCAGTCCACTGTATACAGAGAAAAACACACAAACCTTTGTATACATATTCACCTTAAAGATTTTGTAAGAACGTTCTTAGAAGCGCAGTTTTATTTTGCAAATATACAGTGAAGAAGTGAGAACTATGTAATAAAAATACATTTAACAATGTTTTCATAAAATAAAACGTAGTTAAAATATTTTTTATATAATTTCTAACATCACATTCATACTTCTTCAGTGTTAATGTTTGGGTCAAAATAATTTGTATATACCGTATACAGTATACAGAATTTGAAAGGATAGTCTCAATTTTCTGACGTTAGATTCTGTGGAAAAATGATCAATGATGAATGTTTTGCCTGTTATATGTAGCTTTTTTTTTTTACTTACCCTCGTTTAGGAAAATAGAGTTTAATTCTGACCAAATTGACAAACCAATTGTTAGTCCAAGTAGGGCTAACCGGTATATTGTTGCCATTGTAAAACAGCTTTAATCTAAAACAAGTTTATGATGGTTCATGCTGAATGTAGGCTATTGCAGTGTGTGATAAACACCACTTCAGTACACAATTATTCTGATTATGACATTACTGCTTTATTTGAGCTTTCCAATAGGGTTTGGTTTTAAAAACCATTCACTCTTCAACTTTCGGCTGTTCCCTTTTCAGGCAGTGAGTGAGTCATCCTCCTCCATCACACTCTGTCCTCACTCAAATTATCTCCATTGCCACTGTCCCTCCTCTGGACATGTCCAAACCATCTCTCTCCTGCCTCTCTAACTTTATCTCCCACTCGTTCAGCTTGTGCTGTACTTGATCTCATTCCTGATCTTATCCATCCTTGTCACTCCCAATGAGAACCTCAACATCCTCAGCTCTGCCACTTCCAGTTTTCTCTCTTGTCTCTTAGTCAGTGCCACTGTCTTCAAAACACACCACGTGCTCTCACTACTCTCTTGTAAACTTTCCATTGTTCTTTGCTGCCACCCTTTTGCCACAAATACACCTGAATTATTTTCCATCCACTCCATCCTGCCTGGACTCTCTTTTTCACCTCTTTACCATACTCCCCATTTTCTTGGACATTTGACCCCCAAGTACTTGAAGTCCTGCACCTTTGTGACCTCTGCTCCTTGTAGCCTCACTGTTCCACTGGCCTCCCTCTCATTCACACACATGTACTCTGTCTTACTACGGCTGACTTTCATTCCTCTTCTTTCAATTGCACACCTCCACCTCTCCAAGTTATCTTCCACCTGTTCCCTGTTCATATCACCATGTCATCTGCAAATATGATCATTCCCCGGGATTCTGTGGACAATGATTGATGTATTAAAGAAGAGTTTAATGGCTACAACAATGCCCAGGTGATGTTAACAAAAACATTAGACTGCAGTTGTTTTAAACTGTTAGTAATTTACTTTGGTCTTGTACCCGCTCTGACTACTTGCAACATTTTAATGCTGGTCAGAGTTGAACAGTTTCACTGAAGTCGGGTTGTTTAAAGAGCTACTTACAACAAATAAAAGTAAAACAACAAAGATTCATCAACGTAGTAATTTTGTGTCTCAAGATGTTCAGTGGCACCAATGTCCCACTGCTATTTCTGCACTTAGACCGTTTCAACATAAAGAAGTCATAGTTAACTCATTAATTGAGACGTGAATTGTATAAAGATTTCCAGCATATGTTCAGGAACTCTCAAGTGCTATGTGTGTAAAGACCACCAACTGTACCACTTGACCCAGTAATGTCTCTCTTTACATTTAAAAAACATTATTATTATCATGTGAACTTGGAGTGGTTTTTATTTGAGGTTATAGAGACAAGGCACCAATGTCTATTTTAATCTTATTCTAAATGTTGTTTTATTGATGGTAGCAGAGAAGTCGTGACAGTGGCAGAACCTGCTGTGGCTGTGGTAAATTCTCCAGATGAGAGTTTGGCTCCATCGGTGACAGAGTGGTGTCATGCCTGCCTGAGAAGGTTCATCATGAGCTCTAGCAAAGCATGTCAGGCATGCAGGTGAAAGACTGGAATGTGATGAGTCTGTCCTGCAGGATTGTGATAAGAGGCCACAGTTCATGCATATAAGTGAGGGAGCAACTATTTGATTCCAGTTCCAAAAAGTGATACTAATAAAAGTCAAGTGCGTGTTCGTCAGTCACCTTTCAGTAGTTAATTCAGCTGCTATATTTGATTTAAAAAGACACTAACTACATTATTTTTCTGTTATGAATGTCAGTACTTGGTGTTTCTTTCGTTAAAATATGCTTTTACATTGCTGTTAGCAAATAGAACTTCATCGCCTCCTCTAGAAAACAATAGTGGATCGCACACTTCATGCATAATGCAAAGACTTTGAAAATAGTGTTTCCTGAGAGCGCATCATACCGCCTTTGGACTTAAGTGAAATATAACCTGAGTTTGACATTTTCTAATATCTAGCACCAAAGTTTTTGTCTCACAGAGATAGGGGTGGTAATTGCTGCGCCTGTACAAAGACTGTCGATCCTTCTGGGTATTCTGGATGACTGTGGGGACGAGACAAGATGAAGAACATGGTAATTGCAGAGACAAGGGCTGAGAGAGAAAAATGTGTGTGTATGTGTGCATGTGTGTGTGAGGGGGGATTCTTTACCATCAGATAGTGGAGGGTCAGAAGCACAAGTGTGTGACATCCGTTCGTGTTACGGCGTATTATTCACAAAATGCACAAGGGACTGATACCTTTTTTTATTTTTATATCCAAGTCACT
>JARVJN010000002.1:27850347-27860798 GCA_031763805.1 Argolebias nigripinnis
TAATCAGATTTCCCATGATTAAACACGGCTTGAAGTTCAAAATCACTTTTAAAGCAAAATTAAAGTGATTTATCATTGTGTTTGCAAAAACTAACATTTTTAAATGATAAAATATATATATAATTTGAGTAATTTTATGAATAGTAAAAAAAAAATCCTGTCAGTGGACCTTTAAGCATCACTTCACGCAAGACAATAAATGTGTGGTCTGTTGTGCATCACCTTTTATTTATTTTTTTGTCTTCCTCGGACATCTTTACCTGATCACTCGTTCATGTCATCCTTTTTAGAAGCCTGGCTGACATAACCCGTCGCTGTTAAAGAGTGGGAGCATTTATTTAAGACCGTTGCAACATCCAGCCAACACACTCAGGCTACAGAGCCTAAATAAAGAGCCGCATCCGCTTTAATTTGAAGGGTTGGAACTGTCTAAAATAATAGCGTGCAGCTAGATTCTGTTTCAGGTGGCAATAAAAAAATACCCTTGGTTTGTTTGTGTTGTTAACAAGAAAACCAAAATGCCTTGATGTTTGCATATCTAAATGAATGAGAAAATGTAAATATTTTCTTGCAGACGTCTTGAGTAAGGCTGCGTGCCGCGCAGGTCTCTAAAGCACATGGCTGTCTAAATGAGTGGTTATTGACAGACCTTTGGCGTCATGAGAATCACATGTTCTTTGAATTTGTGCTACACCAGCAAACGTGATCCTCTCTGATGGCTGCATTTGAACTTATTCTGATGTCCCTGAGCATTACGGGAAGTGACAGCTTACAAATAAACCCATAATTATCACATCTGAAAGCCGCCTTCCCAAACTTTATTTGCATACCCAACACTTGGAGGAATGCGGGTAATAAACCCTGAGGGTCTCCCAGACTCTGGCAAAGTCACGGCTGTCATCTCATCAGCACTCGGGTTGTTCTCAGATGTTAGCAAAAAAATAAAAGTAATAAAAATAAAAAAACGATGGGGAGGCAGACTGAAGTGAAACAATACATCTCTGTTAAAAAAGGAAGCTCCAGCAAAATGGACAGCGCTGACTCGAGGTTCAGCAGAGCACAAAAAGGAAACTGAAGGACAAGATTGTTCCCATTGTGTTTCCGCCGTGTATTTCCCCACAGATCAAGCTCTGCCGGGGCCCCCCGGGCTTCATTTCACCTCTTCAAAACCCAACTTTTTTTTTTTTAATGTCCTGAAGATAGGAACACAATGACTGGCTGTAGAATTTCATCTTAATTCTACCTGGGAACACAAAAGACTAATCACGGCCATCACAAAGGCGCTGTTCTCGCAGCTCAGTGTGTGATAGGACAGTCTCCGGCAGCATAAAGGCCCAGCCCTCCAGAGAGCGCAGAGGCTGGAAGAGGTAGTCAAATAGGAGGCCAGCAGATACCTCGGATAATGTCTGGTCTGCTGTGTGGGGAGAATGCAGACCTGCAGCACCAGACATCTATCAGAGGAGGTCAGTGTTTGGGCCAAAGCAATACAGAAGTGATGATTTCCCATCTGATAATTACAAGAAAAAGGTATGGTGATGTACTACTGAAGATATGTTCTTCGAGCACACTGAGTAAAATTCTTTTTACGGCTTATAATAACCGTTTGAGTGAAAATATACAGCTGTTGAAGTTTTCTAACATGTGGTTTGTGCAGCTCGCGCTTACTGCAGCTGTTGCACACAAAACAAGACAGTTACGAGTTTAAAGCCTCTAACAAATAAAAACAAAATACCATGATTTTTAGCCTATAAGTCACAGTTTTTTGCGTATGCCGAATCAACTTATTTATGTTTTTGTTCCCATATTTATAATCCACTTTTTGGCTGAGATATGACCGTTTTCATTCATTCTGACATTGAAAATATTGTACACTACAATTTTCAGCTGCTAGATGGCACTTGAGTAATATGGCATGGCATTGTGTCAAAATAAAAGGTAAAAGTGGCTATTAATGACACACTCAGCTTGCCATAGCCTGACACCTTCGTCCAGCTCACTTGGAGCAACCGTCAAATCAGCTTCATTTAGCTGCGCTGCCCCGGCGAAGTGCAGCTGATTTGACCATTAAAGTGCATTTATTAAATAACAGTTCAAATTAAACTCACCATTAATATTGGTCAAACAAATAATTGTTTTAGATACTTATCTTATTACATTTCAAAGAAATGCGCAGCATTCCTCCTTCCTGATTCCCTCCATGTCTACGCGCTCCCGGAGCACCGAGGCAGCAAAATCTTTTGAAATGCAGCTGATTTGACCGTTACAGTCCTTTTTCTAAGGAAATGTTCAACTGAGACACACTTTTATTATAAAGTTAAGTTAAAAAAAATCATTGTTTTTAGGTGGTTATTTTGTTAAATTTTGAGGAAATGCACAGCGAGTTGTCCCTCTGCATGCTCCCACTTCTGCAAATGGTGTTTTATAATGCAGCTGATTTGACCGTCAAAGTGTATTTATTAAGCAAAAGTTAGACTGAGACACACCTTTACTATAGTTTTGAGCAAACAAATAATAGTTTTTAAGTGTTAATCTTGTTAAATTATTGTTAAAGTCCTCTCGTGCACGTTCCCGTGGCCGCCATTTGCTAGCCAATCGATTCTTGGCACAACACCGACCCACGTTTGCAGGTTGTCGGTGGTGGTGCATAATAAATGCAACTTATACGGCAAAGCAACTTTTTTATGGAGTTTTCCACTTTATAAGACATATTTGGACTGATGCGACTTATAAGGCGGTGTGACGTGTACGGCAGAAATGACGGTAAAAGCTTTCACCTTCACTTTAGTTTTCAATCAGATCCTCTGTCTATGTGGCTCAACTTTTATACCGCCCTCAAAAGTTTTTGCTGAATCTCATCTAATTGGTTTCCATGCTTTACTTAGTGCAACTTGTTTGTATGCTGCCATTAGGTATTCAGACAGGGTGGGGGGGATATCTGACACTTACCCCATCTTACTCCTCTCCTGCCCGACTCTCCCCATCTAATTCATCATCTCTTCAGATTCCCGTTTTTAAAGTTTTATTTAGGGTGTCATTTATTTAACAAGGGATTATTTATTTAGTGCATCAAATCATTTCTGGGATGAATATTTATATATTTGTGAGGCTTTTAAATATTTACGTGGCCGCCTCTCCGTTTCTAGTTTTGGAGCCACCGTAATGAGTGGTGTTGTTGGATGTCGAGGGGAATAACAAGGCTGGTTTCAAAGTGGAAAAGTCCTTTGAATATATTTCGAACTTAATTGGTCTGAATCTATTATCAAGCCCGATGCTCTGATCATAGTTTAATTGGAGGTATATTATTATGGGATGACTTTAGCCGCGGTTAATGATATTTCACTCAGCTGACGGTGTTCATTTGAATGGCGATGAATGATTCATGTCAAAGGGGTGCGTGTGAAAACACTCAGTGGTGCCGCGACCCCGTGTTAGCTGCTCTAATGCACTCGCAGACTGCTACTTGACTAAATTCCATTAATCCTCAAAAGAAGCTTAGACATTTTTTTCCCGCTCTCTCTCCGATGCTCACTTTCTTTCTGCGTCTTGTTTTACAGCGACAGCATTGTGTAATGGTGGCTTATGGGAAAGGATGAACATCAACACGCTTGTGTCCTCGGGACTTTTAGCCACTTTTTTATTTTGCACAGTTTTGGCCTGAGAGAGAAACAAGGGTCCAAGCAGATACTCTCTATTAAGTTTACACATATCGGGCCTTGGAAGAATCTTATTAACAGCAGCTTCAGGCTGTGAGCTTGAATAGAGAGTGGTGGACTGTTGAACCAGGGAACGCCTCTTCGCTCTAGAAACACCCCCCTCCTCTTCAGTCTTAATGACTAACCAGAATGAGAAGTGGAGGAGAGGAAGAGCCTGGAAGAGCCTGATTTGTTCTGCATGCTAAATATGGCCTGTAATCTTTATTCCTCTGAGTGCCTTATTAAAAGTGAAAGGAAGATGAAATCCCACCAGCCAGCCCATCCTTTCTGCTGTTTATTAGAGGGGGGGCTTTTCCACTGTTAATATTGAGGTTATGGTAACCTTAGTAGTGATAGATGCATCGCGTGCATTCAGGTAATAATAGCAATGATTGATTCCCACCTGAACCCTGGAGGTGTAATCTAGCACGATGGGGGGAGATAAAGTGGCAGCCGGCGTCTGAGAGATACACACGGGGAGACAGATTCCATCCAGCGGTGCTGTTTATCATCCGCCAGACAACAGCGCCGTCTCAGAATGTATGATGTTTCCCCTCGTCTCTAATTCATCATTCATTAACTACTCTTTTCTGCCCCCCCACCCCAAATCCATCTCTATTTGTTAGTTTTAGCAGTAAGGTTAGGACGAAGGATGCCGGCGCGATAGTTTTCTACACCTGCCAAAAGATGGATGTGATTTTTGACTGCGACCGTGTCACATCAGTCAAATCAGAGTTTGTTTCATCGGAGGAGCCACATAAAAATCAACACGCCTTGCTATCATTTTCAAAACAAACAAAAATTATTCTTTTTTTTTTTTTTTGCTGAAGTGCAGTAATTTATTTAGATTAATGCGTGGAATGCATTTAGAAGGCAATTACAAGTGAACAAAAATACATGAATATGGAGAAAACACAAAAACAACCATTAAGAATCTGCTCTGCAACGTTCGGAGCTTATTTTATTTCTTTACCTTGCCCTTTCCATGCATCTGGAATGATTCCCCCTTGTGATTTCATCCCTATCATTATGTAAACAGATAACTAGAATCAGAGTGAATATGATCAGCATATTTTTGTGCATGTATTTGCATTAAGGTGCTGCCGGTGGAGCGCTAATGAAGCTCAAAGACAAGTGGAGTCCTGGATAATTATTAATTTTATTTTTTTTTAAGCGCCACACCGTTCCTGTGGTATTGCTGCAGTAGATGGCACATCTATTATTCCATTAGCAGGTAATTAATGACGCTCATTTGTGTAACTGTTATTAAGCCTTTTGAAAGATTGTTTGTGTTCAGATGAAATGAAACGCATCCCAGAAGCCATCCATTGTGGCGGATAGATTAAAAGAGCAATAAGGGGCTTTTTGAAAAATGATATTTTATCAACGGTGATTTTTCAGCGCACCTCAGGGGCAGCGATGACAGGAAAACACTGCAGTCCTCCTTCATGTTGATCTCCTTTTTTTTTTTAGTCAAACTACCAGGGGAGTGCTCTAAGTGTGATTTATTCATCCCTTGACCAGTAAAAGGTGTCAGCCAGGTGAAAATGGATGCTGGGAGTGTATTGACAGAAGGAGTAGCGGTGCTGTTGTCCAGATCTGTCAGAAAACGCAAGAAGGGAAGACACGTCCTGCCTTTTGGATGTCTTCGAGTGACTGAAATCTAAAAACGTATTTCTTACAGGAGCTACTTATTTGGAAAAATCATGTTTTTTTCACCCTTTTGTTGTCGTCTTGCCTATAAAATTGCAATTTCTCTCATGAATTGAGCAATTCATCTGTTTCTTTCTGTTGCTTCAAATGTATTTGTTAGATTTTTTTCGTTATTACTATTACAAATGTTTTTTTTTTTTGCATTTACGAGAAAAATAAATAAGAAAGTTAAAGTCCGTTTTATGAACAAATGCCCAGCCTTTCCGGAGGAGAAGCTGTTTAACGGAGTCCCTGGCGTTTCCCAACTCCAGCTGGAAAAGGCACACAGCATCTCCTTGGGATTTATATTTAGCATTTGCAATGCTACTTATAAAATATTTCATAAATAATGTGAATATATTAGACGGAGTGGGGGGAAGAGAGAGAATTGTCGCCAGTCATACACACTGCCATAGCAACAAGATGTTCCGCCTTTATCTGTTTAGGGCCCATGATTCTTAAACTGTTCATTGCCCACGTTTCCTTTTTTAATCAGAGTGTGTTTGGGATCCCCTGCAGCAGGGATCTAGATAAAAGGATTAACTCTGCCTCCGGTAGTTAACCACATTTAGACTTTGCCAGGCAGGCCCTCAAAATGAAAATAGATGGGTTTCAAATGCCTACATCAGTGCGTTTTGATTGTGTGTCATTAAGTGTGCATTTATCAATAAATAAACCTGCAAGAGTTGCAACATGAAAGCAAATACGTCCAGCTTTACATTTTGAAAATTCTTGCTTCAATGTGGCCTGCATGCATATGTAAACGTTAGCAGCTCTTTTTTTTCCCACTGCAGCATGCATGTTTGTTATACCTCCTAAAAATGTACATTTCCTCCCTTTTTAAAAAAAAAAGTCAAGACGCCTGCCACCCTTTGTGACAAGAACGTTGACTTCTCAACACTCAAGAGACATGTTTTCTTTTTTCTTTTTCCTTAAAGAGGGTAAAAGACGATAGAGATGTCTGCTGCAAACTGCATGTCTGGTTAAAGTCAAAGACTTGTTGGGGCTTGAAAAAAAACTGCAAATCACGAGCAGCATGCTGGTTTGTGGAAGGAATAAATCGGTGTAGCAAAGTAGATGCTCATGTATTCATTACAGGTTTTGATCCAGGAGGCCTTGCAGGAATCTGGGAGGCTCTGTATGCCGGCCACCGCTTTTTTGCCGGCTGGCTACAGATGGAGAAAAACAGCTCCTTTTGTCCCTGAGATTTGCATATATTTCTCTTGGATGCACTAAAGGAATACAAAAAAAAAAAGACTAATTCACTATTGAAAGTCTCCCGTGTAAGATTAAAATAGTCCTATTAGAAATGTGTGACTGTTTGAGCAGTTTAAGTTTTATTGTTGGAGATTACTTACATATATTTATTAGGGGTGTTGATCGATTAAAATTTTTTAACTAATTAATCGCAAATCAGTTTTAAAATTAATCGCGATTAATCGCGATTAAACACTTTAAGTCAACTTACAATAAAGATGGATGTATTCATCAGTTGAGTCATAAGCTTTATTGTTTCACACAGTGTTTAAAATCTGGAAAAAAAAATGTTAAAAAAAATTCAGCACATAACCAAAGTACAAAAAATGCAGCACATTACTAAAGTTTAAAAAATGCAGCACATAACCAAAAGTGCATTGTAAACATTTTAAAAATATATATTGTAACAGAGCTACTCCTCTTTATTTAGCCAGCTACTTAGGCAAACCAGTCTCTCTACATTACTTGAAGAGAGAGCAGCTCTCTTCTTCTGAACAATGTGGCCAGATAGGGAGAACAGTCTTTCACAGGGTACAGTGGTTGCAGGTGTGGAGAGATATTTGCGGGCAATTTGTGCTAGTCCGGGGTATGAGTCCTTTCTTTTTGACCACCACTGCAGTGGGCACTCATCCATGTCAGCTTTGTTTTCTGATTTGTAGCGGTCCAGTGTTGTTTGAATGGAGTCTGCCTCATCGTCCGTGTCTGAGTCCGGTGATGCAGGCAAGAACATGGACATCTTCCTCTTCTTTGGTGGTGGTGCTTCCCCTGTTGTTTCAGCATCTTGGATTTGGTCATTTCTACCCTCTTTCAGCAAATTCTTTAAGGAACTCCACACTTCGCCTCTCTCAGATTTAGGCATAGATTTTAAGTCCTTAAACCTGGGATCAAGAGCTGTAGCATTCTTTAGCCAAGTGAGATTAGAGTTGTCCTTCCTTTGAGCCAGGTCTTCAGAAAAGGCCTTCTTGAATCTCAGTATGTTTACTGTGTCATCATCTGAAGGCTCCATGACTCTAAAAAGATGGCAGAAGGCAGGCAACACCACAGAGCAGGAGATGTACTTCTGTCCACCCAGAGTCTCAGTGACATATCTGTGAAAACAGAAATTAATATTATTTATTAATGTGGTTATTGTTAATTAATTTAATAAATAATAATCAGCTTGGTTTGTTTATTTACACAGCTTATTTTTTAATTTAATAAACAATAATCAGCTTGGTTTGTTTATTTACACAGCTTAACTGACCCACTGACTTACATAATATCAACTTAACTACAAGGAAAAATGAATAAAACCGTACCTGCATGGCTCCAGTAGCTCCTTCAACTTTTGCAGCTTTCCAAATTCAGCGTCTGTAAGCAGGGGGATTTTGCTGTTCTGTTGTGCCAGGGTCGCCTCTATTGGTGATTTATTTTGTAGGATCCTTTGGATCATGTGTAAAGTGGAGTTCCATCTTGTGGGCACGTCTTGAATCAGGGATTCTTCTTTTTGTTTGTTTGCTACTTGCTGTTGATTCAACTCTCTAGCATTAGATGGGCTGTGCTTGAAGTGACCAACAATTTTACGACATTTCGTTAAAGCAGCATCAAATCCACCATCCCCCAGTGACACTGTAATTGTTCTTTGTAAAGCGTGTGCAGTACAAGGCAGGTGATCATATGGAAGGAGCCTTGCAGCAGCTATCAGGTTTCGAGCACTGTCTGTCCCGAGTGTTGTTATTTGTTTCTCTATGTTCCATTGTTGTGCCACGGCCTGGATGTGCTGTGCACATGCCTCTGCATAGTGCCGCTCGGTGGACTTACTCACAGTTAAAGCTATTGAGTGCAGGCTCCAGCTGTTATCAACAAAGTGAGCCGTGACACCCAAATAGTTGTCGTTGTTAGCTGAAGTCCAGTGATCGCATGTTAGCGCGATGTATGATGCTTGCGCTAACAGACTTTGCTGAATCGCCCTCTGGTTGTTGTACAACGTCTCTATTCTGCACATTACGGTTGACCTCGCAGGTAGCTGATAAGCAGAGTCACCCGACGCCTCCCGAATCACATCCCTCAGTCCTGAGTCCTCAACAATATTTATAGGTCGACAGTTTTTAGCAACCCAACAAGCAATAGTGTCTGTTATTTTGTTTGTGGCTACCTTACTCAGCGGCGCACCTCTCGCTCCAAACTGTTGCTGCAGAGTTGTTTGTCGAAGACCTCCTCCATCTGACTTTGCTGCCGCACCAGGATGTTTCGCCCTCAGGTGATATGTGAGAGAGGAATTGCTTCGGTGATAATTAAACACACCTTTGCAATATACGCAAATTACTTTGGTTTTGTCCAAAGCACCGTCTGGTAACAACTTAAAGTGAAATTGTCCATTTAATAGCGTCTCTTCCTTTTTCTCCATCGCTAGCTTTCACGAACAACCGGAAGTGAGGTTCTTCTTCTTCTTTTTCTTGGGTTTTTATGGCGGTTAGCAAACGGAAGTGTGGCTGGCATCCGGTGCGAGCTTTTCAAAATAATCGTTGCGTTATTTTATTTTAACGCGTCAAAATAAATAAATTAACGCCAATAATTAACGCGATAATTTCAACAGCTTTAAAACTAATTAAAAAATTGCTGAATCATAGTTACAATAAAAGACAAAACTCTGGCTTAAAGCTAAATGTAGCAGAATGCTAGCTAGTAGTAGCAGCACCAGAAGTTAAAAACAGAGCGAGCAGCTGAAGCTGATGTCAAAGGAAACGATTGTTTTGAAATAGAAAAATACCTTTTCTGGGAGGGGGTTGTAAATAAATTAAAATATTGTAAAAAGTGTAAAAGTTACAACAACAAAAAGCCACAGCACTCGTCTACTGAATGAGCTGAACGATTTGATTTACGAACAGCTAAAATAGCGCCAAAAAAACCAGAACTGCGACTCAGCGTTCAGACAGATGCAACCTGTGGAGGTGTAGTCCATGTGTGAACGGCTCCTCAGCCGAAGGTTTAACGTGGCTCCAGAACCAGTTTGGGTTTGTTTTGGGGTAAACATATCGGTTCTTTGAACCTACCACTGTGTCTCCATAGAAACTGATGAGCTCTCACTCAGAGAAGCTGTTGGAGCTGGAGCTGGAGATTCGTTCCCTCCGCCTCCTTCGGGACGAAGTGGAGAACCTGCGAGGAGCGCTGGAAAACGTCCGGACGAGGCTGGGCGCCCTGGAACAAGGGGGGCGGTGTGGAACCGGGTCAACTCACACTCTGGGTCAGTCCGCACGCAGAGAACTACAGGTCTAAGAATCCCTGCTGATATTTGATCTGATCGATGGATGTCTCCGCTCTTTGCAGCATCCCTGGAAACTCAGCTGACTCAGCACGACGACATGCTGAGCGTCCACGAGGTCCGGCTGGCTGACATGGACTTACGCTTTCAGGTGCTGGAGACGGCAAGCTACAACGGGACTCTGATCTGGAAGATCCGGGACTACAAGAGGCGGAAACAGGAGGCGGTGGCGGGAAAGACGTTGTCTCTTTACTCCCAGCCGTTTTATACTGGATACTTTGGGTACAAGATGTGTGCTCGGGTTTACTTAAATGGAGACGGGATGGGCAAGGGGACGCACCTGTCTCTGTTCTTCGTGGTGATGAGAGGGGAGTACGACGCTCTGCTGCCGTGGCCGTTCAAACAGAAGGTACTGTCTGTTATTATTCACCGTAAAGTTCCGTTTACAGCCGCAGTTTGTCAGGAGGGTCCATGATGTTGTGTTCAAGGAACTACCGTACTTTTCGGCGTAAAAGTCACTTCTGTGTATAAGCCGCTTTGTCCAATTATTGGGAATTATTTGGAAAAAT
>JARVJN010000002.1:27937630-27950259 GCA_031763805.1 Argolebias nigripinnis
CACGTGCACAGAGAGAACATGCAAACTCCACCCAGAAAGGCCCCCGGCCCGGATTCGATCCAGCGGCTTTTTCGCTAAGAGGCAACAGCTCTACAAACTGAGCCATCGTGCTGCCCATCCATGTAAACCAATCACAGCAAATGGTATGATCCAGATATTTAAGTTCTGTTCATAAAAACTAAAACAACAAATTACATTGAACCAAGTCTCCAATAGAAACAAATAATAATTTATGTATGTATTTATTTATTTATGTCACTTTAGTTAGTTTTTTTTTTTTTTTGGGGGGGGGGGGGGGGATTTAATTTGAATAAATAAATAAAAGCAGGAAAAATGGTAATTTCCTTAAATGCAGAGGTGGAAAGAATACTGAAATGTTGTACTAAAGTACAAATACTGTTACACAGTTTATATTGTACTCATTTACAAGTAAAAGTACTGCTGTTATAAAAATAATTAAGCAAAAGTACAAAGTACTCTTCTCAAAAACTACTCAGAGTATTAATTACTTTTTAACAACTTGATGTTTTATTGTGTTGTCAATAAAAGGCATTCAATTATATTTACTATATATAATAGCAACATTCAAAGCATATATTTCTCAGACGAACAATAAAGTATAGAAAACGTACACTAAGGTCATTTCTTTTGTAAACAAATGTAGATAAAGCAGGAATTTTGTTTGTTAAAAAAACAAAAATGTTTTTGGACTGCCATAGAACAGTTTAAACGTTTCCAAACGCACTGCAAACAACAGGCAGGTAAGTGTCTTAAACGCTGACATTTCTGTCACCCTTCACTTTCTGAACCTTTTGTTCAGAGTCGGCAGAAGCTGGTTTTCTAACTTAACAGATTCTATCCGGCTTCGTTTGGCTGTGAAGAGTAGACTCTAAATGACTACGCAGTTGTCCTTTGCTTATAGGTAATTGGTGGGTTTGCGATCTAAGAGCCATTTTGGCTACAAAGATGCAGATGAACAGTTTGAATATGAATTCAAATTGCGTCCGTACTCAGTAGCAACATCTGATTTTATAAGTAGTGTAGTAGATTACATGGTCTAAATTGTACTTAAGTATGAGTAAAATTACACACTTAAAAGAAATACTCATAAAGTACAAGCAGTGGTGTAGTCTATGTGATACTCAGGCATACGGAGTATACCCACTAGAAAAGCTTAAGTATTTCAGTATACGGTACCCACTTAAAAGTGCCCAATGATACATGACATATCATAAAGTATGTGTTATTGATATGTTAAACAGCAGTTAAACACTTCCGTAACCATCTACTGGTATGCAGCGCTTTGCTTTGATACTGTTTTATAAATTCTCTAACGTTTTTAATACAAAGCCAACTGTTGTACAAAGTTTGTTGTACATTAAAATATAAGCATCAGAGAAATTTGGAAATGTTCAATACACCTAAAAGTTAAATAAGTTGACGATTACATTGTACTAACCAGTGTACTTCGGTTTCTAAGCACAGTATACCCACTACAAAAATGTAGACTACACCACTGAGTACAAGTATCCCCCAAAAAAATCTACTTAATTACAGTAATGTGAGTATTTGTAATTAATTATTTCTACTCCTGCTTAAATGATGTTCTGTAATATGGCTAAAACGATGAAACATATCATTTTATTGATGGATCTTAGCAGTACAAGCTCCATTTTCAAATCAATCACAGACTTAATAGTGCAGCGGGGAAAAAATGCATACAAATCACTTGTGTACAGAACTTGAACTAGATCGTTTGAAATGAGCATCATGTCATTTTGTTGAGAAACTAAAGCAAAAAAGCACAAACATAAAAGTTGCACACGTAGAGAAGAAAGCAGATGTACTCACAAATGCTTTCCGTGATATTAGACATTGACATTTGTGCTGATCGCATTGTGCCCGTTTTGTTGAATCCGCTTTATTAGAAGCATGCTGTTTTTTTCCCAGCGTTGCCATTAATTTGAGTTTCTGTGGGCGTGCAGCGCGAGAACAGAGAGACGTGGTTAACCCATTGTGAAGTTAGCCGTCATCATTAAGATTCTGCAGATAACAGGCATGTGGATTTCTACTGCTCAGCATTATGGGATCCCAGACATCAAAGGCAGATTTTCATTTTTACTGTGTCTGCGGCACGGTAAAAGAAAGGGGCGGATGGAGGGGGGAGAAAAGGGAAAAACAGGTAAGGAGACGGAGTCAGTGAAATAAAGCAGAATTTGATGTGGAGGGGATCATGTATATTGTGTTCTGGAGTTAAATATTTTGATGGAAGTGGAAATGCAACGTCCACTTGGTAAGAGATGCCAGTAACAGCAGGTTGTTGTTTTTTTAGATCAAGTTCATTTCTCAACAAGGCCAAAAAGTGTAGGTCTGCACAACCACATACTGTATAAGTCTGTATTGTTCATAATTTTATCATTTTATATGAAACTAGTTGTACAAGCTGTTTGTCTAAGTCCTGTAATACTGTTTCTTGCACAAATGTTACACAGACGTTCTCTTTATTTCCGATCACTTTCTCGCTCAGCATGCTGCCATTATTCTTGTGTCGTTACATCAGAATGAGCTGTTCTACACTGAGAGTATTGAATGTACAAGAGCGAGAAATATGCCGTTCTCCAGTATTGTGCTGGATTACAGAATCAAGGTCGACTCACAAGACACAGAGCAGCATTATCCCTTAATCCTGTGTTTTGGTTTCAAATAGCCTTTTTACACCTAATCTTCACAAGTAAAATGATAAACATGAATACTGAGGTAGGTATTTAAACATGCATTACCCACAATGTTGAGGTCAAAGGCTTAAGCTGACTTAAAATTGATCTATGTTTCGTAAAAAGGAGCAGACAATTGTGTTATTTTGTTGCAGGTGTTTTACACAAAACATCTAAGTGTTGTGAAATTCCCTCTGGCAGCTTCAGATGGATATGTCTGAAAACTAATCATCCAAATTATAATTGTGATTTATTCTATTTTTTTTACTTTTTGAATGAAGAGAAGTAAACATAGCACAAAAAGTAAGAATATTTGTATTAGGTAGATGATTTTTGTTGTAACAATGCCCCTTGACAATAAATCTTATACTGTTGGAAAGCCTGTGAGCAGCAGAGTTGAGTATGTGGGTTGTGCCCATGAACAACTTGCCAAGTTTTATCTGCCACTGCCAAACAGCTTGTTCTGCTATTGACTCTTGTTTTAAGCTTCTGGTACCCCAGGTGCTGACATTCAGGTGCCAGACTATCAGCACCTCTAAAGACAATCCCATGTCTCCACAGTCTGGGACTGAATTCCTTCACACAAGATGGCAGTGCTCATCCCCATAGTGCAGGCTTACCAAAAACTATCTCTACATTTTTGGAGTGGAGAGAATGTAATGGCATGCCTGCAGTCTTGACCTGAGCCACATTGAACACCTGTTGAAATGGTTTGGGTGTGCTGTTCATTCCAGAGTGACCAACCAAACCGCATGGGCTGACTTGTGAAAAATACTGATCGGAGTTGGGGATTTCATGCCACAGTCATGTGTTCACAGCTGGCGAACAGCATGAGGAGGAGGTTCTAGGTTGTTGTGGCTGTGTATGCATCTTCCACATGCTAAGTTTTCAGTTTGTTAAATTAGATTGGATAAAACTTTATTGACCCCTTGGGATAAATGAATTGTTCAATTGCCAGTATTTTTTGTTTCTTTATGCTTCCTTCATCCAATTCAACAAACAACACCAAGCATGAGTCAATAGAAGAAAAGGCTGTTTGGCATTGGCAGAGGAAGTTTGGCGAGTTTTTCATGGGTGCAACTCACTCAGTAAACAGCTGCTCAACCCACAAATGGATATTCCTATCAAATGTGGCACCATTATGGGGAAAGAAACAGGCTTTACAATGGTTTTAGATTCATGCCAATAAGCATTCTTTCAACAAAGAAATAGCCAATTGCAAATTTGCTGACTTTTGGTGCTAAGTATACCCGACTTTTGCCTCCGAACAACTTTAGTTTAACCTGCTGTACTTGAGCACTCGGAGGACAAGCTCCACTGAGTCAACAGATAAAGTGAGGTAAAAATGCTTACTCTACCGAGGCAGCGTCTCCCCTTGACCAGGCTGGACCAAGCATGTCCGTCAGGCTCAGCTGTGGCACGGCTGGAGGAAACTTAAAGGTGCTGTGAAAGACTAAAAGTGGGCCAGCCGCTGCTGCCTCCTGTTGACCTACCTTGCTCAGAGGGTCTAGGTACAGACTGATGACAGTACGCCTCCTCAACGGACCACATTACTAATGTGTGAGGGTGCAAGCGGAACACATCCAGTGATGAATCACTCCCCAGCACCCATGGCATCCTCATAAGTCAGGAGTAAAAGTATTGAGAGCATGCTCAGTAAAGAGATCCTTCGTGCCATCCACCTCAGAGAACCTCCATCCCGGCCCTGTGGAGGCATTTTGAAGAGGGGGAAGGCTAAGTGGTGCACGTCACACATAGCCTGAAGAACTCCCTCAATCTTGAGGAAAACATTATTCCCTCCTGTGGGTCATGTTTCCTTTTTTTCATAGAACTTGGGAAAAGTTACTTTCATGCTTGAACAGGGCTAATAAATGATGGCGTTGATCAGGAGTGCCTCACTGGACCATCTGCCATACCTTAGGACAGAGAGAGAGATTGTTAAATATGTGTTAGTTTAAGCTAAAACCGGTTCCTTCTGAGGTTTCATGCACAGAACAGTCACAGGAAAAGGCACTGCCTCATTATTCACTTTACATGTTTCAGGAGAAACTGCTCAACCCAAAAGCAGTAAGAAAACTCATACTTCAGTAACTGAAGGCAATTTCTTTAACACAAAAAATCTGCATGTTTGTTGTCTTCTTTTCTTCTAGCCTTAAGCCAGAAGGTTAAACTATTTTGGTTTACACGCATACCTCCCCCTGGAGCTGATGTCACGGTGTACCGGTGATGTTGGGGGAGTTGTGCAAGTTTGATGCTGGGTAATACATCACACACACCAGGGGGTCTCCCTGGTATGCTCCTCAATAATGAAGTTCATTCGTTAACTTCTCCCTCAAAGGCCAAGTTCCCCCGCTGCCCTTTTCGGCAGCCATTGCAACTTTTACTGGAGTCACCCCACTAACAGAAAAAAAAAGGGGGGGAAGACACATCATCGTGGTTTTCCCCCAGACAGACTCAGCGGTCGCCTTCACAGAGGATGAAGAATAAGCAGGTCCATTATCAATCCCTCATGCCTGGTTATAGCCATAATTATCACAGGGAAATGACCTGCTCTGTTTGGTTTGCCATAGAGGCGCTGCACCTTCCTAATCACCTCCTCTTTCTTTGCTATCGGCCTTGTGCAACAAAGATGGAGCTGGTTTTGGGGGGAGTCTTGCCAGTTCATTAGAATTCACAGGGTTCCACCTCCCTTCCTAGCCAAGCTAAGCCTCACACACAGGCTGCCATGCCTGCGATAATCTCCCCTCCTCGTTCCCTTTCGCTCCTTCTCTCTCCATGTGCCTATTTGCCTTTCCTTTGCGTCCCCAAGGGCAGCGTTTACACAAAAGATATGCTGCGCATTTCATTGTTAAATCTGATTTCTATTGATCTATTGAAATAAAATCTTCTGTGACACGAAAACACTCCAGCAGTGGCAATGAACACTCTTTGCCATAACCAGTATCCACATAAAAAAAAAAAAAGTTTGTTTTTCCCAACCGCTTCAGTGACAGACTTTATTCTACAACTTTTGTGTGAAATACTTCCTCTTCTTTTTAAGGCTACGTTGAGTTCCAGTTGGCAGATTATAAACTATTTTATTGCTGACGATGTGCCCAGAATCAGGAAGAAAAGGCCTGGCTCAAAAATAACAGCAACAACCAAACTTCCATAATATATTTATCACAGGAATAAACGTCCCCACCCCCTGCAATAAGTGGAAAACCGTGAAGTAGGAACGCTATATTTATTTTTAGTATTTATATATATTTGAAGGCTTTATAAACCCTTCCCACACTTGCAATCGTCTAAACTCTTAAACCTACTAATTTTAACAACATGCGTATATGTACTGTACAGTAGTAAAAAAAAATTACTAACCAGCTCTGCAGAAAGCTGCTCATTTCCGGTCCAGCTCAGTTCTGATTCGGCAGATTATACCCTGCAGCGACGAAGCCCACAATGTTCTAAACTCACATACGTCATTTTAACAACATACTTATCTGTACTGCACAGTAGCTACGTACTGCAAACAAAACCACACAAGTCAGTATGAATAAAGACAGACATTTTTCGGATCGGATCAAAACTTTCCCTCCATTTCAACAGAAAGCAACGGCTAAAAGCACTGTTGGCTTCTGGGAAATGTAGTCATTTTGAGTGGTGATGCAGTTGAGAGAAAACTACAAAATGGTGGAGCCTGTCCAAATTATAAATACATATTTTTTTTAACGTTTTACAGTGTCCTGTACTGTCTCAATCGCATGAGTAATATTAAAGTTGACATTCGTGTATCGTGTACAATCTTTTTTTCCCCCCTCTGGAACAGTCTTACTTTAAAAAAAACAGCAAAACAGCGAGTCTGCAAAAGTCGAACCGCAAAGTAGTGAGGGTCTACTGTATTTATTAATTTATTTATTCAATTTGGTTTTGTGTTAAAGTAAGCTAACACTTGTTTAATTGGAGACAGCATCTTGCCACATCACACTGTCAGGGGGTCATTTAATGCAAATCAAATGTTCAGGTTTAATGTCTTTGTTGATGTGAGGTCTGCTCACACGGCCACGACCGGTGACAGAGTTCTTGTATTCTTTTTGTTTGTCTCTGACAAAACCACCATGATTCAATTGAGTTGGAAAGACCAGAGATGTACTTTTCATACATTTCCAGAGGAATTATTTAAATTCAGCTCTATAAATAACCGTGGCAGTAAAAGAAGAGGCTACAGCCTTGTCATCCAGTCACTATAAACACTGCGTTGTTGTTTTTGATTACATGACAGTTGACAGGTGTACACCTCACCTGTGTAGGAATGATGGGCTTTCATATGTTTCCTTTGACCCCACTATGCTATAAATATTGTGTTTGTGTGTATGTGTGTGTTTGGTGACAAACAAATCTGGCCCTGAGGTTATTGTACATATAAAGGATGAAGGGCAGCTTATATAGCCATTAGTCATCTGATCCGGGTTCAGCCATGAAAACTGTAAAAGCTGTAATTCTTACTCCTGCTACTTTTTTTAAAAATATGAGACACATTGTTCTGTTGAAAATCAATTTGTCATAATGAGTTAGCAGCATTTTCTCCCCAGAAGATTTTTAAATGTTTAATGCTGTTATTTAAACAAGTCTTTAAATGCAACCCTCTGTAGTCCCATGGACCTAACCCCGTGGTGTCCTCTATTTTCACAGAAACAGATATTTCCTTTGTTGTCTGCGTGATTTATTGAAGTCTTCTCACAAGTGGAAGCCCCCAGGAAATTGCCTGAAATGGTCCTAAATTGGTTTACGATGGTGTGGTGTGGGCCGGTGCTGTTATGCTTCTCATATTATGCCCTCCACTCCTTGGCGTCTATATTAAATTGATCTGTATTGTTTTCATGGAGTGCCTGTTCGAGCTTGTTAATTCTACTGCCGCCGCTTCGGGCTGGTGGTGCAGCTTCAACCACACAGGTGGTTCGGCGACTCGGTTCATTGAAAAACAACACAAACGAGGAAAGGGTGTATTTTGTGAGGTCAAAGGCCACGGAGCGCAACAGCATGCAAGTTACAGGTCTGAAAGTACTGTTCTGGAGCTGTAAGGGTTAAAGTGGATCAGCTGCGTGGTGAGCCTGCATGGAATGGCTACTGACAGACTGCTAATGAGGCCATTATCAGGTCTCGTCTTCTCCTCTCCTCCTGGGGCACCACTGGATGATCAGCACCACGTCTGAATTGAATTTCATTCCACAGGACTCGTTTGCAGTTTGCTTGAATTAATCCACGAGGGGTGAGAGAAACATGAGCTGGTCAGTCCAAACGAGGGAACTTAGCACTCATTTTGGGTCTTGTATTTATTAAAATGCTTATGCGTCACACAAAAACAAATTTCCGTTTAATATTCAAGGGTGTAAAATAAAAAGTCGTTGAAAAAAAACAGAGATCCTTTTTTGTGGTTTTGCCCCGCCACATTCATAGATGGCCGCCCTGAGACACCCTTTGTGGCTTAATCAATGCACCGGTGAGCATGCATCAGCAACGTATTGACGAAGCGTCACTCGTAACGTGGAACCTTCAAGGAAAAGTGTGATCAAGAGCTAATGAAGTAGCTTTGCTGAAAGCATTCGTCCTCAGGGGAGGCTGGGCATTTATTTACACACACGAGCAGTGCAGCAGCAAAATGATCATCCAGATTTATGGAAAATCAGAAACAAAAACAATCTAATGTTATCCCTTCTCAAGTGCAGTTTACTCCAAAGTTGCATTCTGCTTTATTTATTTATTGTTATACAGGTAGTCCTCGACTTACAATGGAGATCCGTTCCTACGCTGCGTCGTAACCCGAATTTCAACGTAAGTCGGAACATACGTCCAGACTGCACCTTATACGTACAGTACTGTATTTTACCAAGCGCTTAGCCCATCCTAACACAGTACCCTACATAATTATCAAAAAACACATATTTGAGAGCCATAATGAAGGGAAAAAAGAGTTAATTTTCTACTATGGAATGCCGGTGAAGCCGTTTCCTCCGTTCCTCCCTCCCTCCTCCGGATTCTCCATTCGTTCACGTTGTAAAACAGCTGTCCATAAAACAACTACTTTTCCACAGCTGCTGCCTGTTTTGTTTTTGCAAGTTTTGCTCTGTTTTTTGAATGTCCAGAGGACCAAACTTAGCTTTTTTAGAGTACATAGCAGCTGTAGCCTCCGCAGCTAAACCAGAACCTGGCGGAAACTGCGTAACTCGGCTTTTGAAAATAAAATTTTCTAATTAAAAAAAAAGGGTGATGAGTGTCTTGACCACGAAACATCGTAACTCGAGACCGCCGTAAGTCGAGGACTGCCTGTAATTTTATTCTGTAAGCCAAGCTTACCGAGTCATCGTTTCCCTTCCTTTTTGTGTAACATGTCCTTTGAATTTGCAGCTTCCTCGTCCCAAATGTGAACTGCAGATAAACGCTAAAGAATGTGCCGCTGCTCTTTTGATGCTCTGACTTTTGTTTGGGGGCTATCCTCCTCTCAGACGTTGGTTGATTACGATGCAACCTCTATACGCTTGTTTTTCTTTTAACTACTCCTCGGCGTGTCGTGCCACGCTTAAACCACTCCACGCTGTTTTGTAGAAGGCTGATTTAAATTAAAAAACAAGAAGAAAACCACAGATAGTGGCAGGGCGTATTTCTGCGAAGGCCATGCTCTTTACTCTGCGTGCTGTAAAGGTCTTGTGAAAGGTGGAGGGCGGGGCATCAAACTGTCTCAAAGGCATTTCGTTGGTTTGAATAGTTCACCTCCTGTGGCCCGTGTGGTTCAGATCCCCGACGCGGTCCATTTGGTTCCATCAGTCTCTGAATGATATTTTGGTTCATTACGGCATCGTGCCATGAGAGACCCAAGTGTTGACACAACATGCATTAATGTGTTTAGTGGCTCTAATGGATCACAGAGATCTTAATGAAACGTTGTCGAGGGAAGTGTTACGCTGCAAGCTGCTGCTGAGTCCTCATTTCCATTTTATACATTGTTACAAAGACCTTTATTTAGTTGTTAGAACACAGTAGAAGAATTACAATTAAATGTAGATATTTAGAGAATAGCACACGTGTAAATTAGAAAACCATTTGCTACAACTTCTGGGTTAGTTTGAAACTCCAGAGAGCAATTTGATTATTTTTTTGATGGAGTCCGTTTTAGCTATTTAAACCGTTTTTGTTTTTTTTTGTTCCCCATAAGTCTTTATTCGTCACGCTTTTTCTCAATGAATTAAAAAAGCAGATGACGTTCATTCAAATGTATAATTCCTTTTTTTGTTTTTCAATATAATTCCCCAATTCCTCTTCATTGAGAATATTTTGCTTTAGTCTCCTCTTCCAGACAACTTTATATTCTCAAAATACTACGATTTGAAAATATTTTGTACATTTTATTGTAACAAATAAACTAAAAATGACGTGAAATTGTTCTTATGGGTGTAATTTTTCCACTTGAGTGTTTCAGCTCTTGTGACCTTTTGAATATATTTTGCGCAAAGATGCCGCTCTTGATGAAATCATTCTAATGAACTTCTTAAATATTATTGGAGCAAATACATACATATTAAATATATATACAGTATATAATTGAGTTTTTTCGTTGTTGTTTTGAAACCGCGCAGTGTCTGTTTGTCTCGAGACAAGACGACATGAGCACCAGCTTATTCATGAAATGCCAAATGGTTATTGGCCAAGCCTGGATTGCACTAAAACCAGAATATTGTATCAGAGAGAGGCAGCTGGTTAGGAGTCAGAGCAGATTATCATATGAGAGAGGATGAGTGAGGAGACGGGGGGAGGAGGAGGAGAGGCAGTAGACACTGGAATGGAAAGCAGGGAGTGAGAGTGAGGGGCACAGGAGGAAGCGGAGGAGGAGATGGTGAGGTGATGATGGGGAAGCTGTGGGGCAGAGGGGGATCGTCCAGGACTCGTCGTCACTGTTGCTGCTTATTCACCTGTCAGAGAGAGAGAGGAGGTGGGGAGGAGTGTAGGTCCATGAGGAGTAGGAGGTGGGGAGGAGTGTAGGTCCTCTGAGGTCAGAGGAAGATGCTGAGGCTCCTCTCGCCTCCTCTCTGCAAAGGACCCACCGCTGCTCACACACATCTGGCCTCACACTGATCACTCACATCCACGAGGAGGAGGGGGAGGAAGGAGAGGAGGAGCAGAAAAATCACACACCCTTTCTCCTCATATTTGTCCTCCTCGTGTCTCTCTCTCTCTCTCTTCCCACCCCATGCATATCTCTCACCCCTTGCTTTCCCTCCATCCTGTTTGACTTTTTGTGTCCTTACTTTTTTAATTTAAACCACTTTTCAAACGAGATAGAGGAGAAGATGGCGGGAAAACACAGTTTGCTGTTTGTGCGCGACGTCATACAAAAATAATACAAACAATAAAAAGATAAGTTCATCCGGGGAAGACAGTTGGAGGCTGTGATGTGGTCGGTGGGGGGAGAGAGGAGAGCCAACTTCCCTGCCTGGGTTGAAGTGTACATATACTCACTAAAGTTTTTGAAGGACATTGTTGCTCTAATATCCAATAATATCCAACCAGGTTTTCTTCTGTAGTTTGAAAATGTTCCATTTGGTATCTTAGATTTCAAGATGAAAGACTCCTCTCATGCACGTATTTATTATAAATTTGATCTTGCTAAGTTCCATGTCCATAAAAGTAAAATAATGCGTGAAGCCTTTTTTTTTTATCTCTTTGAAATGGATGTAAAACTGTATCTTGACTCAATCTCAGACTCAAACAACAAAAAAGGCTATAAAAACAAGAAATACCTGTAATAAATACAATTTAACTCTGTAACTCCATTTATTTATCTCTATATTTTATTTTATTGTTTTTTTTTTCTTTCTTTTCTTCTTCTTTTTTTGACATGTTCAATGTTCTTGTGTATACCTTGCATTGTTGCATTTGAAGCAAAATCATAAATAAATATTTGAAAAAAATATATAATAATAATCATCATCATAATTCCCTGCCTGAGCTCGGAGCGCCCCTACTGGCTGCACGCGGTGCCAATCAAAGGCTGGTGGGCGGGGCGCAGCGGGCAGACAGGAGCCAGAGCGCTGATGACGTCACAGTCACGTGGGTGGTGGCGTGGTCCTGCTCGGAGGCTGAGAGGAGCAGAGAGCTGTGCTGGCCAGCTGCTGCTGAGACAGCAGTGGAGGCTGCTCGTGCTTTTCCTCTTATGGACTCGAAGACCAATGATGTATTTTGTGATTTCAGCTATGAAAGGTAAGAGGAGCCGCCACGACGAGTGCACGCGCTGCGCTGTCCTCCCCCCCCCCGGAGTAAACAAGTATTATAGAGGAGGGGGGGGGGGGTGGGCACGGAGAAGTGCAGCTATTCACAGCCTGCCAACTCTTTTCATGTTTCATTTGCAAGGAGAGAGGAGGAGAGAGGAGGAGAGAGGAGGAGAGGAGGAGAGAGGAGCGACAGGCTCCGACTTTTAAAAACTCAGATAGATGGACATTTTTATTACATTCTCTAAATGTGTTTTAAATATATGTACTGTGCAGTACTGTACAGTATACAGTACTGTATATATTTACAGTATGCTTTCACACCTACAGTTTTGCGTGCGGGGCTGTGAAAACCACAGCTGCACGTGAACACTTCTTTAGAAGTTTATTATTATTATTGTTATTATTATTATTATTATTATTATATAATTTAGGGTAATGTGTCTGTAGGAGGACTTCTTGTTTTTATTATGTCCCGTTCTTCCACACTAGAGAACGTGCACGGTGTGCGTGTGTGTGTGTGTGGGGTCGCAGACGAGTCACGGACGCTCTAATGGCAGACTGTGATTCTTTGAGTTTATCGCGTGTCTGTGCGCGCGCATGTGAAATGTGCTCCACTGACCTATTTTTGTGTGTGTGTGTGTGTGTGTGTGTGGGGGGGGGGGGGGGGGGTGGG
>JARVJN010000002.1:28206410-28223222 GCA_031763805.1 Argolebias nigripinnis
ATGTTTTAATCTCACTTATTTTCCTTTCTATAATTTATATATAATTTATTTATTTCTATATATTTTTTGTTTGTTCTGTGTTGTTTTAGTGAGTCAAATTGGTTCTTCTCATCTTTAATAGTTCTGTTGACCTTGCAATAATCTGCATTTGATTAAAAAAAACATACTTGAACTTGGGGATTTTTTTTTATTATTTTGGAGAAATTTTTTTTTTTCTGATGTGACTCCAGAGCGTTCATAATGCAAAACCTCGACAACATTGTCAAAAAGTGGGTGGATCTCCTGCAGGTAAGGGATCTTCACTTCAGGACAAATTGAGGGCGTTGATTGGTCAGTTGCTGACATGCCTACTGGATTGATTGACAGGTGGCGTTGAGGTTCTGACGTGCAAAAAAAAAAAGAGATTTAACTGCCCTGCTCATTTATTCTATTTTATTCCAAATGTATTCAATTTTGGTGAATCTAAGGTTTGAGAAATGAGTTTCCTTACAAAATCCTAATGATGGTTTCTCATTTTTTCAGGGGTGCTGAGTAAAATTTAGGGGTGCTTGAGCACTCCCTAAAAGATGTTAAAATCACAACTGGTCTAAGTATCAAAACTTTGCTAAATATAGCAAATGGTTAGCTACAAGCTAAAAAACAAACAGATAAATTAGCTACAAACTAAAAGTAGTAAAACTCTAGTAACAAATTATAAGTTTCAGAATGGTACCTAAACACTAAAGTTAACAAAAGGCTAGCTAAAAGTAGAATAGAAACAAAAGGGGGAAAAAAGAGCAAGTTTGATGTAGTAATTACAACAACAACAACAAAAAAAACATATTTTTGAAGAAATTGAAGACATTTAATGTATTTCAATGAGAAAATTATTTGTAATTTCAGTTAAATAAATGGAAAAGTATAAAAGTTTCAAAAAAAAAAAAAAGTCATAACACCCATCTCCTGAATGAGCTGAACATTTTCACAATAGCAAAAAAAAAACATGCAGAAGTATTTAGATTGCCAATCTGTACAGATTTTTTTTAAAATGAGAAAACAAAAGGTAAAATATACAATAAAACACAACTGCAAAGCTATTTAAAAAAGTTAACTATTTTTATACAAAGGTATATTTATTACAACAAAGAGAAGAGATCAGACTTTTTCTTGTCTCTTCCACTTACCGTCAAAATACTGTCCAGGTGCACAGTTAGTCTGTGGACACTGTCCATGAAGAGGAGGGTTCCCACTCAGACACAGCTCACAGTCTGTTGAATGAGGTCCATGACAGCTCTGACAGGAGCTGTGGCAAGGCTGACAGCGCCACCAGCTGGACTCACTGAAGGTGTGCAGAGGACACAGTTTCACACACTCCCCTCCTGACAGCAGAGACATGCAGGCATGAAGACACATTAATGTCATACATCACCTGAAACACCAATAGACAATGTGTGTTTTACCATTTGTTAGATAATTTTAAAAGCAGCACTTTAAAAAATGTTTTACTATTTTAGGTTTTTCTAAGCTTTCGTTTGTTTATTTTTCTTTCAAGTTTTGTTAAAAATTTTTATCTACCGGGGCCCACATATATACCTCAATTTATTTATTTTTTAAACTGAACCTCAGCCTGAAAACCTTTAGATATTAAAGCCTAGCATTTTGTAAATAAAAAAATGCATTTCGCCCAGACCTTTAGATTAAAATAATCTTAAATCTCATGTTGTACTCCAAGATTTTGCTAGATCTGTTAGGGTTCAGACACTATGTGTTGAGGATGACTCTCAGCTACTAGCATGGTTGGTGTCTGACACATAGTGTCTGGCCCCTAACAGATCTTTCTTTCATGCATGCATGCATCCATCCATCCGTCCATCCATCCATCATCTTTCGCTTGTTCCAGAGTAGGGTTGCAGGGGCAGCAGCCTGAGCAGGACGGCCTAGACATCGCTTTCCACTGCCACCTCTTCCAGCTTATCTACTTGAGCTTTTCTGGGAGAACTAGAAGACATTCCCAGGCAAGCCGAGAGACATAGTCTCACTAGTGTGTTCTGGGTCATTTTGGGGGTATCCTCCCAATTGGACATGCCCATAAAACCTTCCAAGGGAGACGTCAATGGGGGATCCTTACCAGGTGCCAGAACCACATCGCCTCGCCCCACTCAATGTGGAGGAGCAACGGTTCTACTCCAAGTATCTCCCGGATAACTGAACTTCTCACCCTATCTCTAAGGGAGAGTCCAGCTACCCTGTGGAGGAAACTCATTTTGACTGCTTGTGTTCACAATATTATTCTTCACTACCCAAAGATTGTGACCATAGGTGGGGGTATGAATGACCAGTAAAAAGAGTGCTTTGCCTTCTTCACCACAATGGACCGGCACAGTTTGCAATACAGCAGAAGTTGCTCTGGTCCTTCTGTTGATCTCATGTTCCATTCTTCCCTCACTCAAACCCGGAGATACTTGAACTTCTCCACTTGAGAAAGAACTTCACTCCAAACCGGGGAGGGCAATTCACCCTTTTCCAACTGAAGACTATGGCCTCATATTTAGAGGTGCTGATCCTCATCCTAGCTGCTTCTTACTCATCTGTGAATCATTCCAGTGAAAGCTGAAGATCACGGCACAACGACCTAACAGGACCACATCATCCACAATTAGCAGAGACGGGATCCTGAGGCCACCACACCACGCTCCCTCCACCCTGTAGAGTGACAATTTTTGCACTGAGAAATTTTGTCCATGAATGTTATGAACATAATCAGTGACGACGGGCAGCCGTGGCAGAGTCCAACTCCCACCATGAAGGGGTCAGACATGCCACTGACACTACAAATCAAACTCTCGTGCCACTCGTTTAGGGACTAAACAGCCTGTAGCAATGGACCCCCAATACCAAACTCACAGAGCACCCTCCCCACACACACACAGTCTTCCTCAAGGAACACGGTCAAAGGCCTTCTCTAAGTCTATGAAACACATGCAGACTGGCTAAGCAAACTCCCATGTCCCCTCAAGGACACTAGTGAGGGTAAAGAGCTGCTCCATTGTTCCACAGTCAGGACAGAACCCGCATTGGTCCAGCTCAATCCAAGGTTCCACCATCAATCAGACTTTCTTCTCCAGCCCCCCTGAATAGACCTTAGCGGTGAGACTAAGGAGAGTGAGACCCCTGTAATTGGAGCCTATCTTCTGATCCCCCTTAATGAAGAAGGAAACCACCACCCCAGTCTGCCAGTCCAGTGGCACTGCCCCCAATGTCCACATGATGTTGCAAAGCTGTGTCAACCAAGTCAGACCAGCAACATCCAAAGTCTTGAGGAATGCAGGGCAGATCTCATCTACCCCCGGAGTCTTGCTGCCATGAAGCTTTTTAACAACCTCGGTGACCTCAGCCCTGGTTATGGATGGGCAATCCCTCAAATCCCTTGACTCGGCTTCCTTCAAGGAAGACATCTTGGTGGGACTGAGAAGGCCCAAGAAGTATTTCTACTACCACCTGACGACATCACTGGTTGAGGTCAATAGCACTCTATAGTGTTGCAACACTGTGTTGCAAGTGCTGCTTTCCCCACCTCAGCCACCTTGCGGTTTGATAGAATCTCCTATGAGCCTATTGAGAGTCTCTATCCAAGGCCTCTCTGAACTCCTCCTACATCCGAGCATTTGCATCTGCAACAGCTAGATCTGCAGCTCACTTACTGACTTCAATACCGCTCAGCTACCTCCAGAGTTCTACCAATCAACAAGGCCCAAATAAGGCTCCTTCAGCTTGATGGCCTTTCTCACTCAGCACGTCCACCATCAGGTTAATGGAACTGACAACCTTGGGGCCACAGTTCAAGGCAGCCGCCATGATAATGGAGGTGCGGACCATGGCCCACTCAGACTCAATGTCTCTCTCCTTTGTTGGAATGTGTTGAAGTTCTTGTGGAGGTGTGAGCTGAAAATTCTTCTGATGGGTTCTTCTGTCAGATGCTCCCAGCAAACCCTCACTGTACTGTACATTTAGGTCAAAGAAACTCTTCTCCTGCCATGTGATCCAACTCACCACCAGGTGGTGATCAACTGACAGCTCAGCTCCTATCACGAGTGTCAAAAACACAGGGCCACTGATTAGATGAGCTAGTAGCATATCAAACTTTAGCTTACCGGTAATATTAGTAAATTTGACTAAATTATAACTGTTTTTGTACATTTTTAAGTTTAGTTGGATGTAGCAGTCACCTTGATGGATTAACTACAAAATTCAATCAGTTGTAGATGTACATCTAATGACTACTTTCTGATACTGTCATTACAATATGTCTGGTGGCTTATGAAATATTTTACTAACAGACAAACTGGGTTGATGCTAACAAGTGATGCTGAAGTTTTAAGCAAATATGTAGCACAATATTAAAAGTGCTTAGAGTGTGTGTTGTGAATTAGCCTCAGCTGCCAACCCATATAAATTTAAGTCAATATCTGGAAAAATGACCAAATTATTTTATGTTTTGTAAGAAAAGTTGGCTGTGGTAGTCATCTTGAATTAGATTAACTCCAAAAGTTAATGTTAATTCAATGATTACGGTACTTTCTGTGAGTTTCTTTAAAACCATTCAGTGGTTAATGTAATGTTGAACTGTTATACTACCAACATATACTACTTAAACTAACAGGTGAGACAAACACACATATCCACACATACACACATTTACACGCTAACAAAAAGATTGTACACCTTCTCCTTTGGCAGTAGGCAATAATTTATGTTCCAAACTGACACATACAACATATAGCTAACTTGTTTATAATTTCAGAATGTTTGAAAATCTAACACTATTTTTTTGGTACTATCTTCAAGTGTTTTCTCATGTGCCTGTGGAGAACAGCACAATATAAATTCCATATTTGTGTAAAGCACACATTTGCATAACTTTTCCTACAAACCTGCTGACACATATCTGATTTGCAAACCAAATAAAGACTCTGAGGGCAATTATTTGTTTTAAGCAAGGGTAAATGCTCGCAATCTCACTTATTTGACAGTATGCCAAAGAATTTGAGTACAAAACAAGACAAAAATAAAAGTCACAAAATGTTCACGTGATAAAAGTGAGGTAAATGTAGTGAAGTGACTGTGATTCTGGTACCGTTGAGGAAGTAACCGGGCTGGCAGGTGATGCAGAGTGTGTTGCTCCGGCAGTCCTCACATGGAGCTGGACAGGACAGACAGACTCCACTGCTGCGGTCCTCATAGGTGCTCCGAGGGCAATGTCTGCGACACTTCTGTCTGAAACTGTCAGAAAATACCATTTATAACATTAATTTACATGATATAAAATCCTAGGGAGATGATGATTCAGCTGCATCTATGTATGTACTGACTAACACAAGTACTGAAGCATCAAACAGTTGCTGAAAGAAGCTATGGTTTGCTGGCATATTTAAAACCATGGGAAAATATTGCTATCTGCTACTTCTGTCCATATGAGACATAACAAACTGAAGCATGCCCTGTGTCAAACCACAGCACACCTGCAGCTGCGTCATTGACTTCAATACACTCTTTACCAAAAGGTGCATTTGTTCAAACAACAATAGGAATGGCAAACAGAGAGGAGACTGAAAGGTAGGCTGCCTTTTCTCCGTTCTTTGTGGTTTCATCCTCATGTAAAGACAGATTGTTCATTTCATATTTTTCTTCCTATACTACATTTAGCCTTTTAGCTTCTAACCAGGTTTTGATAGAAGAGTGGTGGTGAAGAGGTTAGAAAAGGTGAGCCTGTGATTGGGAGGTGGCCAGTTTGAATTCACTGATCATTATAACAAAATGGTGAAGACCCGTCATCTGCCTCTGCCTTCATTTGCCTCACCGTGGGATTTTGAGCAAGGCCTTTAACCAGGCGCCCTAAATGGCAACCCTCTGCTCCACACGTGGGCAGCAGTAGTAGCTCAGTGGTCGGTGGTTGCAGGAAAGGCCAGGGCCGGCCCAAGGCATAAGCAAACTAAGAAGCTGGTTAGGGCCCCAGGGCCACTAGGGGGCCCCCTAAGTGAAATTGAAATTTATTTATTTTTTGGTAATGATCTCTATATGATTCTATTTAATAGTAACAGTTCAGCTTTTGCAATTTATTGCTTACATTTACATAGTTTTAAGAACTACCGGTAATTGGTCAACTTTAAATTTATTTTTAAACCATTTTATGTAGTTTCAAGTAATTGTTCATTTACATTTTGTAAGTATTTCCTTGATTTTTTTTTATTTTGTTTTGTCTGTTTTTGTACAGTTTATTTTTATGCAGCTACGTTATTTTATCTGTTTGTTGTTGATCTTGCACTATAAATTATTTTGAACATTGCAGTTCTTTGGAACCAACGATAATAAACCAGATGACACTTTTGCTATAAAATACATTACATACTGGTGTTTTGTTGTTGTTGCTACTTTTAGTACCACTAATATACAGGGAGTCCTCGACTTACGAACGAGTTCCGGACCTACGGACCGTTCGTAACCCGGTTTTGACGTAAGTCGGAACCCATAGCACGTGTTGTTCCTAAGTCCGGATTTTTGGATGCAAGTAGGATCTCAGTACACGTGGCATTCGTACGCTGCTGCCGCACACCCGTTTCTCAACATGAGACTGAACGTACATACTAATAATAATAATAATAATAATACTGGTCCATAAACATGCACAAAACTTTATTTACAAACGGTTAGCTAACACATTACACCACACATTAATCTATAAACACAGCACGTACTAGCGTTCGGAGCGCGTTCTCAAGTCTGAGTTTCCGTAAGTCGAGGGCGCCGTAAGTCGAGGACCACCTGTATACATATGTAAAAGGGTTGTCAGAGTTGCAATGAGTTTATGTTAGGTGGGTGAATGATCTGATCATCTGACTGTTGATTGCAGTAATCCACATTATTAAGAGAAATAGAGAGCCCCAAACCTAATTTCGCTTAGGGCCCCATGGAGGCTTGGGCTGGCCCTGATTACATGTCATGTTAATTATTCTAAACGTATGCATTAAAGGATATTATTGAGAGTTTATGCCAGATTTGTTTAAAGTCCTTGGCTCCGTATCGGTGCTTATATGGGCTAAAAGCAGCTTTGTGAATGTGTGCAGCTCGCCTTTCTTTAAAAACTTTATGGCCTACAACAGAGTCCGAAGTCCATGAAAGTTGTTCCGATAAGAGGAGCCAATAAAAGCAGCAGTGCAGCAGTGTAAACAGGTCTACCTCTGTGGATTTACATCAGCCGGCCCACTCATTACCATCTTTTATATCCCCCTGCTCAGAAAGCATCATGGCAAAAGTAGCTCCATCCTCCCCAACAGGGAAGTGAGGCAGCCTCTTGGAGCAGGTGTTGCAGCCAACCAGCTCTGCTCAGCTCCAGGAACTGAACCCAGGAGAGGAACTTTATTTATTTATTTTTTAATTATTTTATTTTTACTTTTTTTGGTTTGTTTCTGTTCATCCTCCCCTTCCAGCAGGCTTCATGTTGTGCTTTTAATGTTCTCTAAAATGGTATCGAAACTCACGTCCCTGCAGCAGGAGCTCCTCAGCGCCCTGCTGGACTCAGGAGTCACCAGGGAGGTCCTGATCCAGGCCCTGGACGACATGGACCCGAACCCGCCGAGCAGCTTCCACGGAGTCAAGCTGGAGAGCCTGCCCATGTCGCCTCCTCCTCCCGCCTCTCAGGGCGGCAAGGTGAACGGGGCGGACGGAGACTCCAAGCCCGTCTTCCACACGCTCACCAACGGACACAGCAAGGGCAAGATGTCCGGGGACGAGGGCTCCGAGGACGGGGACGACTACGACACGCCGCCGATCCTGAAGGAGCTCCAGTCGCTGAACACGGAGGAGGCCGCGGCGCAGAGGGCGGAGGTGGACCGCATGCTGGCGTGAGTTCCCCACCTTCAAAAGTTTGTTCACAACGGAATAAAAACCATGTAAAGAAGTATATTAGAAGGGAAATACACGAGAGTTAAAATATAAAATGTGTAGTTATTATAGTACTCGCTGTGTTGCTCTTCATTTGACAGCAAAATAAAATGCGTTTAGCTAGCTAACGCTCGTTTGTTTACAGTTTTAAAATAACGCGCCTCGGTTTGGTTTTAACATTCTGGTTACTAATTATCCACATGGATTATTATTTCTTTACCTTTGCAAAATATCAGCTGAACGTAGCTCTATTTATTATTAACTATACTCCACCTCTCAATGATTTAAAAAGAAAAAAGTCTACTGGGAACCTTCTTCTGTTCTTCTTCTACGCTTTTTGTATTTCTTATTCTTTTTTCTTCAACGATTTTAATTTTTTTCTCTACTTAAAAAAAGTCGTAGAAGAAGAAATATTTCTTCTTCTTCGTCTTCTACGACTAGAACTTCTTTTACAGCTTCGTGTCGTCGTCTTCTTATCATTATTATTATTATACCGGTAATTATTATTATTATTATTATTACTTTGTTATTAATTACCCATGCCTGTTTTTTTCCTGTCATGATTCGCTATTCGCGGCTCCTTCTGTTCAACTAGGATCCTAACGAGACCACACAAAAAAATCAAAACTAACCCACGTGTAGTTAAGTTATTATTAAATTTATTCTATAAATCATCAACTGGAAGATACACAGCGGCGTGTGATTAGGCTGAAAGGAGATCTGGTTATTCATTGTCAAAAGTTATAAACTAACATCTCCCACTTAACCCGGTCGGCTTCATGCAGGCCTCCATTCTCCAAAACAAACAGACTAAAGCAGATTTGCTACAATTACACATGTCCGTGTGTGTCTGAGCTGTGTTTTACCTCTCCGTTACTTTATTTTGGATTAAATCCGGCACTTTAAACGAGCTAAACATGCAGGTAAGAACATGTTGCATCTTAATACTGTATAAAGGTATTAAAAAACAGATTCCTCTAATATTTATTTAAAATTATACAGCAGGTGAACCTAAATGATCCTCTGACCTTTATATTGTGAGCTGATGTTGCACACACGTTGGAAAATGTCATTTTATTTGACGCTTTTATTAATCCCTGATAGGAAGAAGAATTTTGAAACGCAGCTTTTACTGCTTTCAGTTTACGCAACACCGTTATGTGCTGTTTCCAGGGTGAAACGGGTAGTCTGCGTTTCCCAACCTTCCTTGAATCCACTTGAACTAACCTTTGAAAATATTTACAGCCGGCTTTAAATTTGAGCTCCTTAAAAAAACAGGCTCATTATCGGTGTCGATGCCTTCAAAGTCGAGGCCTTAAAAACAGTGAAGCGAAGGCGAAACGAACTGCTGTGATATTTTTCATTTCTGCCAATATGCAACTCAGAAAGGTTATTGTTTACATGGGGATTTTTTTTTCTTGTTCAAGCTGATTTAATGGAAATAAATCCTTTATTTTAAGATCCATCTATAATTTAATTTGTCTTATTGTCTGCTCTTGTGTTTTAACCCAGAGAGGATCCGTGGCGAGCTGCTCGTATGATCAAAGGTTACATGCAGCAGCACAACATCCCCCAGCGGGAGGTGGTGGACGTCACGGGGCTGAACCAGTCTCACCTCTCCCAGCACCTCAACAAAGGCACGCCCATGAAAACCCAGAAGCGAGCGGCTCTCTACACCTGGTATGTCAGGAAACAGCAGGAAATTCTCCGACGTAAGTTAATATTTGAGTTTCTCACAGCTCGGCCTAGACCGCGCTGCTTTTATTCGGGTTCAAAACCTGCTACCGTATCAAGTTTTCTTATCACCGTTGATGACATTCACAGCAGAACAATGAAAATCATCATAATGTGCTTTCCTTTCTTCCCCACCCTTTTCTTCTTCTTCTTCTTTTTTAGAATTCAACCAGGCAGCACATGGTTCTTCCACCAGTATGTCCGACAAAGGTCAGGATCCAGCGTTTTTCTACCCAGAGTTCAACTCGTCCAGTGCTGGTATGGGCCAACCCGATGAGGTCGGCAGCGAACCCCTCAGTAAGAAAATGAGACGTAACCGCTTCAAATGGGGGCCTGCGTCCCAGCATATCCTCTACCAGGCCTATGAGCGTCAGAAGAATCCCAGCAAGGAGGAGAGGGAGGCACTGGTAGAGGAGTGCAACAGGTAAAACAACAGCAACAGCGAAAAGAGTCGTCAGCCGAGCAGCCCTGACCTCCATTTTGTTTCCTGCAGAGCCGAGTGCATCCAGAGAGGCGTCTCCCCCTCCAAAGCTCAGGGCCTCGGCTCGAATCTGGTCACCGAAGTGAGAGTTTATAACTGGTTCGCCAACCGGCGTAAAGAGGAAGCCTTCAGGCAGAAGTTGGCAATGGACGCCAGTACAGTTCTGCCACACTGCATCAACCCGCTGCTGTCGCACAGCTCACCGCACCACCAAACCAGCGCTTCCCCTCCAAGTAAGGCCCCCGCAATTGTTTTTTTTTTTTTTTTACATCACAAGTCCCGGGTGAACGTGGGTTTGTTCTTTAGAGTGAAACTTGTGTCAGGAAAGGTTTCGAGGCAGAGTTGATGTGATCAGAGCCGCAGAGAGAGAGACACCAGATGATCAATGAGCGTGAGTGAGTGAGCTGAGCAAATGCCATTGTTATTCTGATCTTTGAAAACACTCTGAGAACAATCCACATTGTACCTGCAATCTCCACTCCAAAGTCAGCATGGAGAGGCATGACACAAAGGGCAGCCATCCTGTGACAGGCCAGGGTCAGCCCAGGGTCAGGGATTGAGGGGTGTGATGGGGGGGGTGGGGGGAGCAGGACACATCCACACCTTGACGTAACGTCGTCGTTTCTCTGATTTCCCCTCCCTTCTAGTTTGCTAATGAGAGGAGCTTAAACAGCGAGACACCGCGGGCTGTTGCTTTGACCTGATGTTTGCGTTCAGAGATACCAGGACTGACCGAGCCCTCCTGACAATAAAAACAAAACCGATAAGTCGTGCCATCACTCACCGTCCATAAAAGTGGGATTTGAGCGACTCGCTCAGAGCCCATTGTTGTCCTCTCGTGTTCGAGCACGGGGCCCACCTTTGAAGGGAAAACAAAATGTTTGCCTTGACTTGCTCTTTTACCTTTGGATAAACTGGTCCCACTTGTAGATTGCCTGTTTGCTTTAGTTTTTTTTTTTTCCTTCTTCTTTGCTGCGGCTCAGAACACCTGACCAGGCATTGACCTCAGGTTGTGACGCTCCGGTGGGGTCAGTTTTAGGGGTTGCCCAGCAGAAGGGAAAGGTCGATGGGAAAATAAAATACAAAAAATAGAAGAAGAGAAGAAGCCGCTGCTTACAAGATGTCCTGCTGGCGTCCTGCCGACAGCATCAGCTGTTTTTCAGCGTCAGCTCTGACCCCACAATAACATCCCAGCAGGACGTATCATTGCGTTGCCGGGGCACGGCCTGTATTATGCATGCTTAATGGACAATTAAAATCCTCTGCTTCTACATCTCCCGGGCCTTTGATAGGCAGCTCCTCCGAGTTCTGCTCTCTATACTCCGCCTCAGCGGGAGCTCCTATTGTCTGTGGAGCAGCGACTGTAACATGGGTTCATTTATCTCCGCTGCGCCTCCTCCTCACCTTCATGGACGTCAGTGTAGCTGCTGAATCTGGTGGCAGACTTGGAGCAGCAGGAGCTGTCCACAGGAGTATTGGCTCTTTTCTGGCCAGACAGGACTGATCACTGCTTCTTCAGCTTTAGAGAAAAAAGATCCACCCACACACACACAAACCACCTTTTTGCCCCCGCTCTTAAACCACCGCTTCACCTTCAGTCATATGTACGAGGTCACTGCAGGGTCATTTCAAGCAAACCTTCTGACTCGGGGAGTTTTTATTGATTCGGTTTTGCTTCATTGATCATTTGGTCTCAACTGGATGGACAGTCAAACACTGACGTGCATTTTTGGTGGTGAGTTTTTTTTTTTTTTTACTTTGGCAACGGAAACTGATCGTATGGGTAGATTAGCTGGCACCTGTGCCCCCCTGCTGCCCCCGGCCTTATTAATCCATTAATAATGTCCACAGAGCTCATGAGATCATTTTGTTTACATAACACACATTCTAGTTATGTCCTTGTATTTACTGCTTCAAATGGAAAGAAATACGTTAAATTTTTTACTTAAAAACGTGTAAAGAGGTAAAAAACAACTTCGGTGTTAGAGAACATGTCGTAAACATTTTCAGGTTTACAAACCCAGCAAATATTAAACAAGAAATTAATCACAACTAATAATACGGAGGTGATGTCTTCATTTAATCCATGACAATTTAACAAACACGTCCAAATTTAATGCAGGGACTCTGAGAAGGTTTGAAGCAGAAAAATTCAAATAAAGAGTTCAAAACCTTAAAGAGTCTTTAGTGCAGATATTAAATACAAACAAATATTTATTTATTTATTTACTTATAAGAACTTTCACTCCATTTTCTGTTTCCTTTTTGTTGGAACCTGCATGTTTTCTCCTCATCCATCTGTAAAATTATTGTTTTTAGTCCCAAAGGAAATTACAGCGTAGGATATCTTCAAGTATTTATTTAGATCCTAGGAGTTGAAAAAAAAAAGCCCTTTTTATATTCCAAAAAAACAAATTATGTGTCAATATTTATTTTAAAATTTTTTATGTGATTTAACAATATTAATAGATGGGTTTTTAGACAGAATAAAGATAACAGTTGTAAATGTTAGACCATGTTATCATTAACCCATTTTTATTACATATAATTGTATAAATAATGGTTTTATTCTTTGCTTTATGGATCATTTTAGTGTAATTACTGAGCCGTTAAACCAAAAAAAAAAAAAACCTTGTAAACGTTTCACAAAGCCCAGAAATTAAGAATATTTTATTAAGGCAATGTGTTGAAATGTCTGAAACCAACAAAGTATATTTATTTATTTGTAGTGTAAATAGAATAGGGTTTATTGCCATTTGTATAAGTTTAAAAATACATGGTATATTAAAATTTTTGTCCGTATTAACTCAGGCTGTTTAAAATCTGAAGGTAAAAAAAAAAAAAAAAGATAAAACATTAGAGCAGGTGGTGTCAAACTCACTTACCGGTACAAATGGGGGCCAAATTTAAACCTTTTTAAAACTAAGGGCCAGTTTCAAAATCTACATTAAGTCAAGTATGATACCCAACATCTTTTTTTGGTTGCAGGTCCCTCAACAAAAGTTTAATGGGCCTCATTTGACGTTTTGATTTTATTTGAGCTTTGATTTTAGTTGCACTTTGTAGCACTTTGAAATTTTTGTTAATGAAAAGCGCGTTATAAATTAAATTCATTATTGTTATTATTATTATTATTCTCTGCTGTACTTTTGACATCATAATCAAAGATTACTGAAAAAATTAAAGTGATAAAAGTATTTTACGTTTAACATGTTGTCTTGGGGTCAGATGCGATGTCAACGAGGGCCACATTTGGCCCCCCGGGCCTTGAGTTTGACACGTGCATTAGAGTATTAATAATAAGATGAATAAAATTGAAATAAAACAAATAAGACTATAAACAATAAAAGCCCAGGAACATCAGACACTTTATCTGAGCTGCTGTATTCATACCCATCTGCTCACAACAGACTCATGTTCAGGCTGCTGTTTAATACACAATATTATATTATTTTTGTTTAGCGTATATCTTAGATTCTTGTATACTATTTCTTTTTTAATATTTTATATTTTTTGCTATTTTTGTGTGTAACTGGGACCTTGAGTACACAGTTTCATTCCACCTCATGTACCACATATGATGTGAACAACAATAAAGAACCTTGATGACAACGTCAAACACGCACAGGACAATCCCGTAAATTTGTAGTCCTGTAAATAAAGAGCATAAAGTTTCTTTTTGGACACGTTACAGCAGCGATATGATGCTTTTGTTTTGACGCATCAGCAACAATCTTTAAAGCGTCACTGACATGATTTTTTTTTACTATGCATAAAACTGCTCAAAATATACATCTTGTATCATTTAACTATGTTCGTTTTTGCAAACAAAATGATAAATCAATTTCATTTAGCTTTAAAAGTGATTTTAAACTTCGCTCCGTGTTTATTCACGGGAAATCCGATTACACGCGAATGCAACATCTGTGACGTAAAATCAGTGTGTGTCTGCAGATCGCGTATTTATTTATTTTTTTACTTGAAAAATGACGTTACGTTTTGTCGCATTTGGGTGTTCTAATATCATCAGTGAACAAGTGAGCCTTTTCACTTTCCCAAAAGATGTAAACCTTTGTCAAGAATGGAATTAACAAAGCTGCCCCCCCTCGGAGCTCCCTCGCTTCCTGAAAAGCTAAGACTCAAATACATACGGGTGCGGACCTAAATTAGAACCTGCTGTTTCTTGTTCATCTAACTTTCTGCTTCCCAAACTGAAGACAAATCGCTCAAATCTTCACTTAGATTGCTAAATGTATCGGTTTATTTCTTGTCCGCCATGAATATGTAAAAGGGGCATTCTAAAGACGTTCCTTCTCCTACGTCACAGATGTTGCATTCGCGTGTAGTTGGATGTCCCATGAAGAAACGCGGTTTAAGGTGTAAATGAACACCGTATTTCTGCTGCCTGAAAACAGTTTGAGAAAACGCAGAGGTCAAATCTGCCAAAAGGCCTTTTATTCCCAGTGCACCTTTTGCGGCGTCCGCTTCATCAGTTCGCAGGATTTTCTGTCCGTCAAGTTACCTGTTGAGTCCCTCTTTGTAATCAGCTGCTGCTCGCACTCATGAGGAGGTGGAGGAAGGTCAATGTTCCTCCTCACCGAAGACCGAGCTCGGAAATCTTCTGAAAAGACAAAATCTCACACACTCGGCTGTTGTGAGGCAGGAGTTGAGTATCGCACTTTGAAGATTTACCAAATTTTTGTCATTTAAACTCATCTGCGTTTTGGAGTCCTGCAGAGAAACGGTGGTTTGTGTTCAGACGCCGCTGCTCGTCGTCTCTTTGCACACGAGTCGGATCGTTTCATTTTTCACCGCTAACACGGCAAAGTCTTTTCATTACACCTACGGCTGCTTGACAAAGACTTTCAGGTTTTATCTTCCCGTCTCTTCACGTCAACGCTCCCTGCTTGCCACCGAATCACAAACCACCTGTCAGATCAAGGCAGATTAGCCATTGAAAAGCACATTAGCTTCCTCTGCGTGTCGTCAACCGTCGGTGTTAAAAGGAGCCATTAGGAGAACTACGAGGGAAGCTCCCCGCAGGCCGGAGCTGCAAGGAGAGAACGTTCGAGTCAACAACCTGCACGAGCCTTTCCTGGAAAGCAAACCTACAGCAAATAGTTCAAAGAATGGAAGAGATAAAACATTTTGTTACCAAAAACCTCCTTTAACAAGCTGAAGGACAGAGGAGAACACGCAGAACAAATGTTACGTTCTCATTTGCATGATTGGAGAGAACAAGACTTTGAAGATGTCTCCTGACAGTTTCATGATAATAAAAAAATAAAAATCTGTGGTAGAAAAATGTCGCTGGATGAAAATCACTCAGGAAAATGTTTAATTCATATTCTGACTCGAGTTAAAAAACATCAAATGTCTATTTTGTAGACATTTGCTGGTTGAATGCATTCTAATAATGCATATTTAAAAAAAAAGCTCTTCCTCCTCAAGGCCTCCTGCTTTTGATGTGACTATATTTGTAATGAACTACGAGAAATGTCATTTTTAGACAGCTTTTAAGCATCGAAAATTAAATTTAAAGGCACCACGTCGAACTTTTGTCATCTACCGACGTGGGTTTTGTTGGGCATCACTTCTGTTTGGTATATATTTAAAATTAATGCTGATTTTTTTTTTGCTTGTCTAGTAAACAATTAGATAAAGGAGATGTTTCACAGACAATTTAAAGTTTAAACCCTAACCCTCCAGGATTACGTTAAAAGTTAAAAAGAAGCTTTATGGTAAACAGAACTCTTTTGGTGACCTCGTAACGAGACTTTTATTTAAACTAAACGTTGATTTTAAACATTTTAAAAGTCTTTATTAAAAACCGTGAAAGTGATTAGAGCAAGCAACATTACTGCATTTGTATCCACTCCTCAACGTTTCCCTTCTGTTTCACCTGTCAGGTGATAGAGCTCCAAATTATTAGATTATTTTTTTTATAATTCTTACAGGCTAAATTACAACACAGAACATAGAATCACAGTAATTTGATTTTAAAATTGCGAAGAAGTTACTAGCTTCTTTCATGAAATAGTTCTCTGATTTGGCATTGGGCAGGTCCTAAATCACCAATTATCAATCGATCATGGTTCCAGTGGTGACGGTGCGAGCTTTCATTACTGAAGCTGGAACAAAAGGAGGCGTGGAGTGTAACTCTGTGGCATTGACGTGGAGCACTGAACACAAAACATGTGTTGGACTCGTAACGTTGACATCCTGCAACTGTTTGGCGTGTGGACACAACAGTTACGACTCTGCCACGACCTCGCTTGGTGGCTCGGAGGTGAAACATTGGCAGGTTGACTTCAAACACTCCCAGACTGCCACAATCCTTTCAAAACTCACACTACGATGACCAAAATGCATCGCAGGACCGGTTTAAAGTGTTGGCAGTATCTTAGGGTAGTATCTGCGACTAGTTGGCCCACACCATTAATGAGGGCGTCTCCAGAATGTCTCGTAACAATCACAGGGTCCTCGAGTTAGACTCGCAGACTTACGCCAAATTTACACTACATGCGTTCCGGCTCCGCTCCGCTTCGCAGGTCGCAGCTGAGCGTTTCAAGTCCAATTTACATTACCCCCGCTCCGCACCGCTCCGCCTGGATGCGCCGCTCCGAGACGCATGCGCGGGAATTGCGAGATTGCGCGATAAATCAAGTGATAAATAAGGA
>JARVJN010000002.1:28266877-28278520 GCA_031763805.1 Argolebias nigripinnis
TTCAAAAATTTCTGGCAAAACATTTAAGAAATGAGTTTTTACTGTTAGCAAAATGTTCTGCTGTATTTGGCTTGCTGCTGCTGTTGTTGTTTGTTAATTTTTTTGGTTGACACAATCTTTCCTATTTATGTCCCCATTAAATTAGTTAGTAAATTACTTTTACCTGAAGCATGTTAATTTTTTTTTTTACAAAATTACCAAATATTTCCGGAGGGGGGTGGTTTGGCGCAACGTTTGTCACCTTTTTCATCCCTTCTGAGTTTGCAGGTATGTTATTGAGGGCTGCCAAACCAATCCCATTCATGCTGACTAGAGAAACTCCCAGCTGCAGTCACTCATGGTCCACGACTAGTTCATATTTTTCTTGTGAGTTGAAGACATTCTAGATCCTTCAGCACCACTTACTAACAGAACGTGCACATATAGATCTAGTTAAACTTGTATGTGTGTGTGGATTAGGATAAATCCATAATAAATCCATGTTTGTGCACTGACTCTTGTTTTAACACTCCAGCTGCCATTGGGTCAAAACAAGCTCCGTTTTAAAACTAACGCTCGTGGGCCATTTTGACCCAAGGGCAGCAGCGGGGTACAAAAAATCCTTCCAGTTGTATAGCCATTCCACTGTGGTAAAAATAGTTAAATTAATAATTCAAAGCCCTAATTTATTAACATTCCTGCTCATGATGAGTGGATGTAAACATCTGACCCTGACTGTGTGTATTTGAGTGTGTGTTGTTGTGTTTGTGTTGGACAGACTGTGAAGCTCCAAGCAGCCGAAGCAGAGAGGAGTCTGGGATTGTTCTCATTTCTGCTCATTAATCAGAAACAACGTGCGCTTTGTACACACACGTTGTCTCCATCTGAGGCAGGAGTTTGAGCGGTCGACTGATCCCTATTTAGCGAGTTGGTTCCTTCCCATTTACTGCCAAACCACAGCTCTTCCACTGCTTTAGAAACTGGAACCATTTAAAGCCTTTCACAGTCATTTGCATAATCCTGTATTTACCGGCCTCACTGCTTTTGTTTACTTGTTTCGGCTTCTTTTTATGGCAGCAGCTCATCATGGCAACACTGATATGCGTTAAAAGTGTGACCTTTGACTTCTCACCTGAGTTTTTCTCATTGAGGTAAATAAAATGTGATGTCCCCTCATAAGTTTGGTTAGAAAACGAGATGTTGGACCATGATGTTTGTGAAACCACCGCAGGTACCTGGTGTGCACACGCTGGGCTCTGGGTGGGCCGATGGAGCACAACTGGATGGTGTTGCTACATTTAGATGCATCCACAGGCTCCTGTGGTTTATCTCCTCCCTGCTCTCTTGGTTTTTTGTCCTGTCACGGAGCGAAGACGGGAAATTGGAAGTACCGTCTGCCCATCCATCTGTTCGTGCATATTGTGAGCTGTGAGGTACAGACTTTTATTTCGGTGCATCACCACATCGTGACAGAAGAAAGGTTCTTTTCAAAAATTGGGTTGCCACATCAAAAGCCAAGATGGCCACCACCTTGTAAACTGACCACCCTGATGATTTAGGGGAGTGGTGGCGCAGAGGTTAGAGACGGTGGGCCTGTGATCGGAAGATCGCCGGTTCAATCCCCAGTACCGACAACGTCAAAATGTGGGTGGAAAAGGTGAAACACCCACACCTGCCTCCACCCTCATTCACCCCACTCTGTGCCCCTGAGCAAGGCCCTTAACCCCCACCATCTGCTCCCTAAAATAAATAAATAAAAAACAGGTCTCTCTTGAAAATGAGTTCTCGTGGCTCAATGAGACTACCTGTATAAATAAATATAAATGTATTCTTTGTTGACAGGAAATAACTCATTGTATAAAGTGAATTTTGGTTGTGGAAAAATGCTGGCATGCACAGTAGCCGTGGATCTTTTGCTAAAGCTGGACCAAAGTAATGTTCTGCTCTTCATTTCTTCCAGCTGTTATCCCTCTGACCGACTCCGAGCACAAGCTGCTGGCGCTCCATTTTGCCGTGGATCCTGGCAGAGATTGGGAGTGGGGCAGGGATGACAACGATAACGCCAAGTTAGCCAGGTAACTTCTTATCCCTCAGCAGATGTTGCTGTCGTAACAAAAAGGACGTGGAGGTGCTCCACGGAGCGCGAGTGCAAACTGCAGGCTGGGGCAGATCTGTCGGTCTGGCTGCAAGGCTCTGTGCAGGGGATTTAATTCTGATTATGAGCTCTGGGTTTCTGTCACTTCAAAGAGGAAGAAGCAAGAGGACAAATTGTGAGTCACGTCAGGAATCTGTTGTGTTTCCAGGGAATGGCCTAAAAAAAAAAAAACAGCAACACCCTCTCTGAGTTTATAAGAGCTTATTTAAAAGCTTCAGTTTCAAATTCCATTCATTCAAGTGTTCAGATCATTCTTTAAAAAGCTGAAATTTGAACTAGACTATCATAGAAAAAAATCTTGAAGCACCAGTTCACATAGTCTCATACTGCATTGCAGTTATTGTCAATTTATGAGGTTTCATTAAATTGTGACTGTAGACCTCTGAGTGAATTTATTTAAAACATTTGTAAAAACATGTCATGAACAATTTGAAATTGAAAATAGAAATCTGTTTTCTTTTTACAGTCTAATCCTGTCTCTGGAGGCCAAACTCAACCTGCTGCACAACTACATGAATGTAACATGGATCCAAATCCCTTCTGAAACAAGGGTTAGTATTTCCTCGCATGCGCGTTGTGTTTGTCACGGTTATTTAACCACTGGAGAGGCTCACTCGTTCCAGATGTTCTTGAGACCCCAGAGTCCAATCAGTCCGTTTAGTTTAGCGTCAGAATGCAATAACCTCTCATGTTTTTGGATGGGCTGGTGAGTCATCTGATATGGAGCAATGTGGTGCTTTTTGAATAATTTCTGAGAATTTATGTGAAGGGAGTTGCGTTGGACCGCGCCGCTTCTAAAACTGTTTTGTGCTTGCTCTCTCTCTCAGGCTCCCTTGGCTCAGCCAGAGTCTCCCACAGCCTCTGCAGGTGAAGATGTCCAGTCTCTCGCCGAGTCCATGGACTCCGACCGCGAGTCTGTCGGCAGCAACTCCAACGTCAATACGGGCAAGCCCGGCAAGGAGAAGGACAAAGAGAAGCAGCGCAAAGACAAAGACAAGAGTCGAACTGATTCTGTGGCCAACAGGCTCGGAAGCTTCAGCAAAACACTTGGTATCAAGCTGAAGAAGAACATGGGAGGTCTTGGGGGACTTGTGCATGGCAAGATTAACAAGTCCAACTCTGGCTCAGGCCGTAATGGGGACAACGGAGGGGACAAGGCGAAGAAAAAGGAGTCCAAACCAACTAAGGGAAGCAAGGAGGAGTCGGGCCACTCAACCAGCTCCACATCCACGTCCTCAGAGAAAGCCACCAGTCCCTCCCCTACAGACGGAGAGAGACCCTCTAGCTCCTCCCCAACAGACAGACAGGACAGTGCAGGGAAAAACTCAGGGGATAGGACCCTGGAAAGCTGGAGGTACAGCACAGATGTCAAGCTCAGCCTCAACATCCTGCGGGCTGCCATGCAGGGGGAGCGCAAGTTCATCTTTGCGGGCCTCCTGCTCACCAGCCATCGACACCAGTTCCACGAGGAGATGATCAGCTACTATCTCACCAACGCCCAGGAGCGCTTCAGCCAAGAGCAGGAGCAGAAGAGGAAAGAGGCCGAAAAGAAGCCCCCCACCGCTAACGATGTGGCGGCGAAGAAGCCGGAACACGAGTGCACCTTCCAGAGGGAGAGGTCCGACAGCTCGCCCCCCGAGAGCTGCTCTCCCGTCCTGCCTCACCGCACCTACAACAACTCACAGCCTCTGTTGGGTCTCAAGGCGCAGGGGAGAAACAGTCCCACTCCCACGGCCACGCTCGTTTCTGTCCCAGCCCCGCCTCTCACCCCACCAATTACCTCCCACCACGTCTCTCACCCAGTCCCGGCGCCGTACTCCTCCCCCAGCATTGGTGCTAAGAGACCTGGGCCTGTTCCAGTGTCTGTCCATTACAGCCATACGCCGCCCATTCAGAGGCACAGCGTCATACATTTACAAGATGTCAACGTGCAGTCCTCCATCTTCCAAGACGAGCCCTATAAGCCCGTGGTGGGCACGCTCAAAACATGCGCCACCTACCCCCAGCAGAACCGCACCCTCTCATCCCAGAGTTACAGCCCAGCCCGCCTGTCGGGGGTCCGCACTGTTAACACCATGGAAACCCTGGCCTACAACATGCCCAGCGAACACAAGTCCCACACTTACACCAACGGATTCAACGCGGGAGACATTCAGGACTGCCTCAAGTTCGCTGACGAGGACAACGTGTCTCACAGCTGGCTGGGCCAAGAAAAAACCAAAGGGCGCAGCTCTGGAAGCCCTTTGTACTGCTTTCAGCAGCGCCGCTGCAAGAGGGACAACTGCTCCTTCTACGGGAGGCCGGAGACGGACAACTACTGCTCCTACTGCTACAGGGAGGAGCTGAAACGCAGGGAGAGCAAAGTGCAGAGGCCCGTATAGCTACCACCGCCGCTTCAGCCACAACACGGCCTGCAGGAGACTCAAGGGAACTACACCATCTGCACTCTGTGTTTGAAGCCACACGATCGCAAACAGTTTCCAGTTTCTTGACTAATGCTCGTGTGTTCCTGTTCACCCCCTCCCTTGTTAGTGAAAAGTCTTACTTTCTGACGGGGGAAGCAGAATGTGGAACAGTGAGCAGCTTTGGCCAGATATTATCATTTTATTTATGTTCCGTCTCATTGAATCTAGTCTTTTACTTGTTTTAGAGTAAAAGTTATCTCTCTGTGGTGTAATTTTCTGTATGTTACAAGAAAGGTCTTTATTTTTTTTGAACTACTGAAGAATTGCATCTCATCAGGAGGGAACGTTTTAGCTCTTTTAATCAGTTTGACTGCAATATCTGCCTGCTTCTTTGAAGTCTCGGCGGGATGTTTCTAGTTGTTTTGCAATCAAAAAGAAATCAAACGGGGGATTAATGTTAGACTTTAAAGCAATAAATTGGTGGTTCTTTTGTGCTACACTCACCCCCAATTTTGTCTATGCACCAATAATATGGATCCTGTAGTTGATTGTGTCTTGTAAATTGTAAAAGAATGTCACGGTGTGCTTTTTGTAACCAGATTTGACATACAGGAGTTAAAAGTGTGAAAACATTTTAGACTGTAACATTGGATTAGGATGAAATATGTCGTTTTTTGTTGAGTGTACTTTTGTTCTCGCCATCGTCCGGAGGGTTTGTTGGGTCAAAATTGGACACCAAACTATTGTGTAAGTCATATTTTCACATCTTCGCATGTAACCCACCTCCTTAAATCCACAAGCACTGCCAAGCTGGCTTACTTAAACCCAAATTCTTGAAATATTCTGTGCCAAACACCGAACGATGTAACGTCAATTGATCTGCTTCTCAAATCCGCTGTGTTCATGGTGTGTTGCTCTGAGTACCCGGTAAATGTGTTTAGATGAGACAAACTGTGAGTCGTGACAGCAGGCTGATGTGTTTTTGTCTGATGTGTAATTACATGTCTCTTTACCTCACACACACACACCAACAGCACGATGTGCAGTCATGCTAACAGCACCACGTGGTGACGGTCCAGTGTGAGATCGTCCTCCTTCCATTTCTTAGAGGCCGTTAAAAGAAACACCTGCTGCTACAAGCACCTTCAAGCCTTTGTGATCATTAGTGCTTTAATCAATCAGTGGGATTTAAAAGAATAAAATAAAATACAGGCCTCCAAGTGCTTTACGCTCATTTTGACAGATGCAAGTGTTTGTGTTGCTGTTCGTCCCGGTGATGCTTGGATAACATGCCGTCCTTAACCGTGTGTGTCCTGGCCAAGGATGTCCACTGCTCCCTCCGTTTGCTTCTGTCTCTCTCCTGTGCACACTGCAGTGTTGCTCCTCTTTGTTTCTACGTGACTAGAGTTCATGGACTCTCACCATGTTAGGACTGTAAGATGTTATTTTGTATTCCGTTAAGAGTTTTACACTAAATTGTTAATTTGCACATTAGATACAGATGTAAATATGGAGAAGAAAATAGTTTATTGTTACAAACGTGTGTGTGTGTGTCATTTTGTTACAAAACATATTTGTTTTCAGTTGTAAATATACGTGTGTCTATGTTAGATGTATTTTAGTGGGGTTCAGTGGATAGGCTATGAACAGTTAATATCTTACCTGTTATAGATAACTCTTTGTGAAAGGTGCAGCATCTGAGTGGACAAGCTGTAACGGGTAAGTAAACCTAAACCAAAAGGAAATTTAATGAAAGGTGGAGAAGAGCAAGACATCCTAAAAACACTTGAATTCACAGATTCAGAACCAAGAAAATAAAAATTGTAAAAAAAAAACTGTTTAACTATAATCAGCAAAAACAAGCAGCCAGATTCAACGAAGCAGAATCATGATAGAAATCATTAAATCCACTCAGGCAAAAACAGCCTGAAATATAAAAGAGTGACGCTTTGAGCGACCTCACTCAGTTAAAAAAAATTTTTTTTTAATTCTGACCCGACTGATGAGCTAATGGCTAGTCTGAGCCAGATAAAGGTGGTGCCTTTAAAACAACTCATTGTTTTTAATTATGTTTTTTGTGAATGCTATTTTATATATACATCACCTTTGGTTTAACGTTACAGTATTATTTATTTAATTCAGCTGCACTCCCTGTATAGGAAAATCATAATATTCTGTCTTTCACTGTATATCGTGACATTTATTTAAAATGGCAGCACTCCCAGTTTATCTTGTCAGTTCATTCAGAATAAAATGTAACAAAAAAAATTAGCTGATGCTATTCAAACAAATTTCCATCCTCTTTCCACAGTACTACCCTATTTTTAAAAAATGTAACTATCCCTTTAACACTTTCCCTAATGGATTTGATGTTCTTGTCAAAGACTGTATTACTAATGGACCTAAAAGCAGTTGATACTAGGCTGGAACTACTTTATAAGTACAATAGTTCATCCAACATGGCTGGGATGTTTCTACAACACGAGTGTCTGGTATTCACTCATCCTGCTGTATCAGCACTTAAAATAACCCATCATCAAACCAGTCAACATTAGATCACATTTGAATTAGACTAAAGAAATGATTATTTCCAGCTTATTTGGGAAAACTTCACAATGTATGTGCAGACAGGGCCAGCTCAGCCAAAGAGGAAATTAAATTACAATCCAGAAACATAAAAATATGTAATGGATTTATTCTCCATCACCTTTTGTTTTTGTACAAGACACCAGAATCATTTCTGATGATGGTATAAAAATTCATGACATCAAAATACATGCAGTTGGATTCCTTTTTTACTTTATGGGGGATGTCGATTAAACTAATTTATGTCAAAAACAACCTCCGTCTGACATTTGAAATGGGTGGCTGTCGTGGAAATCTGGTAATTAGTGGTCTTCTTGGATGAGTCAAACAGAACAGCGCGAGGAGAAATTACTCACTAAACTAGTTTTGGGGGTTACAGAGTTAAGGATGTTGTGTGAGCTGCCAGGATAGCATTCCAGGCCAAGAAAAAAAAACATTTATAATTCCTCCAGAGACATTTTGTTGGCAGGAAGACTGACATCAAGCTGCAAAACAAGGATGCAAAAAGAAGGGGAGTGCTTTCTGCTTGTGAGTTTATTAGAAAAATTATAGTAAACACTCAACAAAGTGACACACATAAGTAGAAAGTTGTTTATTGTTTCATTTATTGTTACAGCTTCATGTATTATTATTTTATTAATGCAAGGAACACTGCTATAATAAGATGGACATTGCTACTTTGCCTTTGGCCATAATGTTATGGCTAATTGATAAATGCATTTAAAACCACCAGCAAAAACTTAACTGACAAAGGTTCTGTTACATTAATGTCTATAAACAGAGCAATAAAAGACAAGAAGGGGTTCATTACTTTGTGTTACCTATTAAAAATTTATTTAGCGTGAAAATGGAAACGTCATCATTCAAGATAATATTCAAGGTTTATGAGAGTTGAGACAAGGCCAACGTGATCATTAAGGTGCAGTGCTTTAAAATAACTGACATGAATTTGGGGATAAACTGTTCTGAGAAACTCAACAGCAAAATCGGTTTCTGTCCAACTTCATGTTTACGTTTTCTCTCAGACTGAGTAAATGTTTTTAATAATCCTATTCCAGATTGTGTCTGATATATGGGTTCCTCCAAGTCCGCTTTCCGTTTAAGGGAATCCAAACTGGACTCAAGGTATGAGCTGAGCAGTGTATTTTTTATTTTTATTTTTTTTATGAAGCAAATATAACAAACAATTCAAAAATATCAATATAACAGGGCATACAATACAAGAACAGGAGAAAAAATTAAACATTTGATATAATAAAATTACATAGAGAATTATTAATTCTAAATAACAAAAAAAAGATTAAAAAAAAAAGAAAAATAACATATTGAGGAACATAGCATAATGCTGCTAAATTAGTTTAAAAAAGTAAGAGAAGTTTCAAGTTTTAGGATAAGCCATTAATATATTCGTATAAGGATTGAGCTTTTGGAATTTTGCAGTGTTTAAGTACATTTTAAAATATATTTATTTCATTTAAAAAGTTGCAGAACAAGGGAGAAATTTTCAAGCAACGACTTTCGTGGATAAAGAATTTTGCCATAAGGATTAGGTTGTTGTTACCAAACTTTAAAGCTTCATTTCCTGTTAGCAAACCAAATTTAATTGTAGTAAAATCTAATGGTGGGATAGAACTCTTAGTTATATTCCAATTCTGTAAGTCTTTCCAAAAAACATTAGTGATATTACAGTTAAAAAAGATATTCTGCTGTCTCAATATCTGAATTACAAAATGTGCAAGTGTTGGTTTCTAAATTAAATTTATTTTGTAACAAATCATTGCAAGGGTCAATTTCATACATAATTTTGAAATGAATTTCTTTAGTTTTTTTGTGGGAGTGCATAGGAAAGGTATTTGGTTCTGATTATTTTTTTGAGAGGAATTAACATAATTTTTAAACAAATGCTTTCTTTTCAAAGTACAGGGGAAGAGTATTGAGGTCAAATTATTTCTTATGAATTTATTATTACATTTTTTTATCTATGAAATCACAACAATTTATTAATAAAGAAGATGCTGCTGATTATGGAAGTCTCATTTTACACGTGCTCCTTTGTAACTTGAAGCTTGATTATTTTTAACTCGTCTTCTGAAAGTCTGACAAACCAGGCTCTACCAGTTGTTTTAAAGCCCCAGATGAAAAATAAGTTACTTTCTGATTAAAGTAACTTGGTGGAAAAGGGGTATTCTGATAGAAATAACTGTTTACCTTCCCTGATTTTCATTTATGTTTCTACATTTTTTTAACTTGTGTTTATCGATGAGTTGTTTTTCCTGAAAGTATTTTTTTTACCAACACAATCTTTGCAACAAAGCCAGCCAGGGAGGACTGATGAGAGGTCAGTATCGCTGTGGTGTGTGTGCTTTGTACAGATGATGAGTGCAATGTACACTCTTTCATTCTTTGAAATTATGTAATGCAGTCTGCAGGAGGATGCTATTTAATCTTTCTCTTGGGTAACGAACAGCACAGCAAAAGGAAACAGACTCAATTTGTTCTGCTTCTAAGGGCATGAAATACAAAATCTAATGAAAAGAAAGTCCAACAGACAGTGCTCGCTTGCCACAGCCCAGAGAATGATGAGAACACCTTTAATTACAAAATGACTCCAGAGGTCCTCAGATCAGCGGCTTCCTTTAACCCTTCATTAAATGTGTTTCATCTATTTGCTGGTTTATTTACTCTTTTACCTGTAAATGTAGCAAACATCTCAGACAGTCCGACTGGGTGCCTAAAAAAAACTGTTACCTCTTATTGCAAAGTTGCAAAACAAGACCTCAGTCAGCTGCTCTGACAGTTGATATGACAGAGAGATGCAACAACCTGTCAATGTACTCCGGTTTCATTGAGTTGATCACAGAATGCATCACAGTGGTCCTCAGTCGGAAAAACAAGGATTGTTCTCTTTGGATCGAGGGTGAGGTTCTGCCTCAAGTGGAAGAGTTAAAGTATCGCAGAGTTTTGATCATGAGTGATAGAAGAATGGAGCGTGAGACTGACAGATGGATTGGTGCAGCAACTGCAGTATTGCAGACTCTGTACCGGTCCGTTGTGGTGAAGAGGGAGCTGAGCTGTAAGATAAAGTTCTTTGTTCCTCCCTCATCTCTGGTCATGATCTCTGGTAGAGACTGAAAGAATGAGATTGTGGATCCAGGAGGTTGAAATGAGTTTCCTCTGCAGGGTAGCTGGACTCTCCCTTAGAGTTAGGATGAGAAGTTCAGTCATCTGGGAGAGACTCTGAGTAGAACCACTGCTCCTCCACATTGAGAGGAGCCAGTTGAGGTGGTTTGGGCAGCTGGTAAGGATGCTCCCTGGCATGTCTGACTGGGAGGAGACCCCGGGGAAGACCCAGGACACACTGGAGAGTCTACATCTATTGGTACACAGGTGCAGCCTGTGCTGAATCGTTTAGAATAATTTATTTTAAATAAAACATCCATTCCGTACGTGTGGCTCATCCATCAATCAGTCATTTGTGTGCCATGTCCAGTCTTACTTTGAAAGAGAGAGTCCGCAAAATTGGAACTGCGAAGTAGCAAGGGACTACTGTACGTATGTATGTACACAGTGACGTAGAATTGTAGACGTTTCCCGTTATGTACTATAGTAACAAGTATATCATGATCTATAGTGACGTCAGGATGCACATGGGTTGTGCTACTTAAGTCACTGTACAATACATATGTACATACGCAGTGACACACGGTTGTAAAGACAAGGTAGTGATGTATACGATGATGTATAGTGACGTCACTACGTATGTATATTGTACGACGTAAGTACGTGGGTAGTAATGTACGGTTGTAGTTATGTTACTACATCGGTGCATTACTACCCCATGTTGGACGCCACTAAGTACATATGTCGTTTTAGAGATAGTTCGTAAACGTCACATCTCTAATCGTGTTGTGTTCAGGTTCCTGCACCAATTTTTAGACATTCAAAACAGTTTGTTAAAATGAGTTTGTAGCAGCCACAGACCAGTGAAAGAAGAGCTTTAGAGACTGCTGTCTTAAAAACGAACAGTAAGTGGAAGAAGGTCAACCTGGTAGCATGAGGTTTTAGAAAACCAACATGTTCTTATAAGGAACGTTCAGTCATTTCTTTATTATACGACTCGTTGCTTCATCTCATCTTGTTGGAAATGATCAGTTTCTCCTGCTGCTTTTTAAGAGACGTCTTTTAAATTTGTGGTAAGAACTGTCTCACAGAGACAAGTTGATCTATTCACCTGCGTCTCTCAGGGTCGCACTGAGCTGCTGTCTGTCTGCAACAGTCCCTGTGTGAGAGATGAGGACACCTGGACAGGTCTCAGTCCATCACAGAGACACCTGGACAGGTCTCAGTCCATCACAGGGACACCTAGACAGGTCTCAGTGCATCACAGAGACACCTGGACAGGTCTCAGTCCATCACAGGGACACCTGGACAGGTCTCAGTGCATCACAGAGACACCTGGACAGGTCTCAGTCCATCACAGAGACACCTGGACAGGTCTCAGTCCATCACAGAGACACC
>JARVJN010000002.1:28290550-28306290 GCA_031763805.1 Argolebias nigripinnis
GAAAAAATTAGTAAATTTAATATTTAGGTGTGAATTAAATATTTAATTTCCAAACTAAATATCTATGGTCCAAGCTAAATATTTAATTTCCAAACTAAACATTTAATTTCCCAAAATAATTTGCTAATTAAATATTTAGCTCAGACCTAAATATTTCATTTGCAAGTAACTTGCATTAAATATTTAGCTTAGACAATAAATTTTTAGTTTGGAAATTAAATGTCTAGTTTTGAAAATAAATATTTAGCTTGGAAATTAAATATTTAATTCACACCTAATTATTAAATTTACTAACTAAATATATAAATATTTAGTTTACTAACTAAATATTTAACTTGCAAGTTAAGTATTTAGTTTGTAAACTAAATAATTAGCTTGTAAATTAAATATTTAGTTTGGAACTATGATATTCATAAAAGTATAAATAACGTGGTGAAAATATGACTTTGAATAAAAACTTTTTTATGAAAAGCTAAATAAACCACAATATTTCTGTAAATTTTTGAATGTGTAACTTTACAAATGGCACCCCATAAGAGCGAAGCCAAGAGCAAAGTATTCAACCACCCCCACAAGAGAAATAAAAATCATTCACACAAAACACTATTTTATAAAACCTTACCAATAGTTTTATGCTTAATGTTTTATTTGATGTTTTGTGTTCTTATTATCACCACAAAAAAAAAAAAAACACAAGAAAGCAAAGAATGGCTGCTTATTTTATGAATTTATTTCCAAATGTAAACCTCACTATATCATGCATACAAGTTATGACAACATACATTACTCAACAATCTGTTATTTTTCGTATTTGCATAGGACATGGTCACAATAAACTGTCTGACATGTAAAAAATAATGCCATAAAAAGGTACAACAGAGCAGCTAAGACCAGCACAATGAATGTGTGTAGACTTCAAGGAGCTGTACAACTGTAATACTTATGTAGTGATTTTGGTTTGCTGAGAGAAATGAAGAGACACCTGAAGGTTTTTGATGAGGTCAAAGGAGAATGTACTGGCCAGAGCTGAGTCGGGGGTTATTTACAGAAAAGATTATACGGGTGCTGACAGCGGGGGAAGCAGCACCGTGGAATCACTACAACATGCAACTGATGGTGAGGATCAACACACGGAGGTATCGAGAGAGCGTTACACTGAGGTACACCGAGGACAAACAGGCGCAGGACACTGAACCAAAGAGCTGCTGAATGAAGATCAGCGCTGCACGCTGCAGAACCTGGACCAAACGAATCCTTTAAGGACAACAACATCCAACAGACGTTCTCTGCAGTGAGTTCAAACAGCAGAAAATCAGCGTTTCTCTTTCATTTAGACTCGTTCTGAGTGGGTTTGCCTGAACGACTTTTCTTCTTTCAAGTCAAAAAGTTAAAAAAAGTAGCCTACTTGGAGGAATAGAAAAAGGTCCAACATGCACGTATCAACAGCACACACTCACATACAAAAACCTCTGAACCCAATTAGTCCAAACGATGCTGGGCTCAGAACATTCATCTCTCCCTTCAAAGCATTTGGTAACAATCAAAAGCCATTCTATAACTCTATGGCTGCCTCCTAAAATAACAACAACAACAACAAAACTTTACATTGAATTAAAAAAAGAAGCTCCAGGCCTTGTCAAGAGGGAAGACATGCTCTGTAACTTTGTCATTCAAATTGGCCAGGGGGTGTGGGACGATGATTTAAATAAAAATTTAAAGAGCGTACCTCGTGCCCACTTCAACAGCAAATAAAAGTCTCACAGTCACCGCAACCATCAGGTCGGAACAAACATAGATCCTTTGGAATGGCTGAGCGTCTTCTACCATCGTATGTTTTAAGTCAAAAAAATACCCAAAGCGTCGACACACTGCTTCAGCATGAATGAAGCAAAGCTACACAATAAGATAAATATTTCACTTCGAGCAGCTGCATATCAAATATGCAAAGTCGCTTCATTAAATCCTGTACATTTTAACATGTCACACTTTATAAAACTGTAAAAGTATTTTGTTTTTCCTGTTATTTACCCATTGATGTTGTGAACCTCTTTAAGAAGCTTGAATTTTGGCACACAGTTACGTTGATCGTGCTTCAGCTGACAGTCGAATCCCTAACACGCTGCTGTTAACGACATAAGCTTCCTAACTGTTAGCTTGTTTTTATTTATATATGTTTGACTATCGAAGAAAATATATCAGAATATTGTAGAAACTTTGCTTTTAGCCGTTGTTACTTTTTTATTTTAAGCAGGTCTTTGTGATGATGCGCGTTTCGCTTTTGTAACATAAAGTAATAAAAATATACATTTTTGATCGTTAGACCTTGTATTTGTTTTTAATAACATGCAGGACCTGCTAATATGATACGATTATGGTAAATGTAGCCCAGTTTTTTGCTTTATCTATTGTTTGTTTACAGGTGAAAGAAAATCTATTTTTTCTACTTCTTCATTCAAGTAGGTACAAATAAAAGCAACAAAGTTTTGTGCTACTCATCAAGCAAACATACGCTACATGATGGAGGTTCAGAAAAGATATGAAGGTAAAACAAACTTCAACACAACCTTAAAACATAAAAAAATTAATAATAATACAAATGACTACATTGCTCACACATCTGTGGTCTCAATAATATGGAAAACAGAAAGAATCTAAAATAATAAAGGAAATAATCAGTGAATTTCAAACTGACATACATAGAAAAACCTCTTTCCCTCCCACCCAAAGTTTTATTTTATTTTTTGTGAATTAAAGGAATTTTGAGATAGTGGGTTAACTAGATTTACCTGAATTCACGACATCAACGTAAGCATTAGGGATTAAACCTTGGTATAAAAAACACAATAGTCAGATTTAAGCAAAGATGTGTTGAAAAAAAAAATAATAATAACAGCCAGATTTTAAAAGATGCAATAAATGGAAAGGACTCACTGAAATGACCTGAATTTAAAGTGGAACAAATATGAAATAAGCATTAAAAGTCCAACTATTGTGCCGTTCATTATACTTGTTCTGTAGACTCGGACAACAAAATCGAGTTAAAATGGACAGATGGTGTGTTCAATGGCCTTGTGTGTTTAGATGTTTCAAGTAAAGTTTGTTACAGTGAGAATAAAGGTTTGGAGACGCCTGCGTGTCACTCTGATGGACCAGGATGTGTGCACGGCTACAGATGGAAGCACTCACTCCAACATTCAGAGGCGAGTCACTGAAAGCAGCTCCAGAGTGCGTTACTAGCAGGACTGCGGGGCGTCGTGCAGACAAACGGGTCGGTTCCCAAACTGTGTTTCCAGTGGGCTCAGACACCGACCAGCAGTGAACACTGTGCACCACCGAGGGCAGGCTCCAGGGAGACCACCAGTTTTACAACAAACTCCACCAACTGTATCTGCTAGCAGATGTCAACCCTGAGGAAAATGTGCAGATATTAGACAAAAAAACTAATTAATCCTTGATTTTTTTTTAAAACTGAGTTCCAATTGAAATCAGGTGAAAAAGTTATAACCAAAAAGAAAAAGGTGCTCAATGGCAATTTGAACAATAATACAAAGCGGCATTCAGAGTGTCGTCTCTGCCGTTGAGCTGAATGACACATGTTGTTTTTCTTCTGGGGGATGAGATCGGTTCCAACCTAAATAAATAAATAAATAAAAAGGAAGATGGCTGCTGCTGAAAAAAAAAAAAACGGAGGCACAAGGCCTGACATTCATAACCCCACACCTGCCAGAGCCTTTGCTTTTTTTTTTTGTCTTTGCTCTAATGGCAAAGTTAGCATGCACAGAGCGTCCAGTGCAGGATGGCGAGGAGAGTTGGTGAAGCCGGGTTTAGCACATGGAGCGTTAGAAAGATTAGATCAAACTGCATGTATGACGGAGAGATGCAGCCGTTTCGATGGTGCTGTGCCTTCAGAAACACGAGCCAGCTTTCTCGCGGGACATCAGAGTTTCAAGTCTGGACGGCTGAGCAGCCCTTCACTTTTATTTTTATTTTTACCGATATGTTGCTTTTGATTTGACAGTTTTTTTGCAACACATAAAGAAAAAGCCCGACACAGTTTAAAAGCAGCTGTTTATCAGTAAACTCCTTGTAAAATCTGACTCTCCGAGCAGGGGCAGAGGGACTCTGTCTGTGCTTATGGAACGGAGCTGGGTTCTTCCCACCCACATTACGTGTGTTGTCTACACACAACTTGTTGTTCACACACACCTATTTTTCATTTCCTCTTATCCTGGAGTTTAGATCAAGACACTAATTACAGCCATTTTTTTCCTTGCTGACTGTTTCTGCTGTTGGATGGAGGAAGGGCGGAGTTTGGGAAGGAGGAGGAAGATATGGGGGTGTCTCCTCCTTTGTGCTCCCTCATGATAAACCATGATCTCTCTTGACTGTTTGTTGCAGATATCTGCTGTGTTCCCTCAGCCCAGATCTTCGTCTTCACCAGAATTTGACCTCTGTATTGAGCAACCCTCATGTCTCCTGGCATGCTCGGAGCTTTACTGATTTCTGACAGGACAGGTAAAGCCAGATGAGGAAGGACACGCATGCTAACCTGCACCTGAAGGCCGTCTGGGTGCAGCTGTTGCCTCTGTAGAAGCCAGGACAGAGCCAGGCTTTCAATAACTCCTCTTTGGTATTTTATTTTATTTTATTGTCTTCCTATGTGCTTGAAAAATGGATTAACCTTGTTTTTTTGGGTAAAGAATGTGCTAATGAGAGCATCGTTCACACGCAAGACAGCTGCTTTTAAACTTATCTGTGTCCGTTTCAATGTTCGGAAGTTATTTTTAAAAAAGAACAATAAAACAATGAACATAATCCTGGTCCTCAACAAATTTTACACAAATGAATATAGTGCACGTCCACCCTGGTTTAATGTCCGTGAATGTTAACGCTGCAGCGAGGGGACAGAGGCGTTTGCTTTCTGAGGCGTGCGGGTGCTGATTGTTACACTGCCCCCCTCGAACAAAAACAAGAAAACAGAGGTTCTGGGTCATGAGCATCATTTGAATGTGCGTGTACTTTCCATAAAGGTGACACAAAGAATCAGAAGAGTGCAAATTGTGTTCGAGTGTAAGGCTGCGACATTTCGGTTCTGCGCGTTTCTCTTCAGCCACGGTCGTTCGTTCAAGCTAACAAAGGCCATCCCTGAGCGGGGCGTCAAATCCAACTCCCGTTGAATTTTCCAGTAAAGTGATGAGTATATTGTGCAGTCAATGTGAGTATGACAGAAGTAGCAACTGTCTCAATCCTGAGGTGTGTGTGTGTGTGTGTGTGTGTACCCCTTCTCCTAACCCGTTCAAAAAAGACAAACAAACAAAAATGAACAGAACATTTTGATAAGAGTTGCTGGGGTTGTCGGGTTTTATCTTCTAAACTGTGAGCATACATCGACCACGGAGCCATGAGCTGAAGCTTAAAAAGTACAGACATGTGGTACAGAACGCAGATATCGCCATCTGGGAAAGGCATTATCTTCTTTTAGGATCACACAAGTAATTGCACTACAATAAGCACTTATGTACAGTATAGTACACCACAGCAAGCGCAGGAGAAGCAGAAGGAAGGGGGGTTGGGCTGCTGACAACTGCGCAACAGAAGTGTTACAATGAAAAGAAAGGCCTCGCAGTCCGGAGGCCTGGAAAGTGCGACCAGGGTTCAGTTTAAGGCGAGTTGGCTGGGCTGAGGGTGGGGCTGAGGGTGGGGCTGGAGGCGTCCGAGCGGCTGTAGTCGCTGAGGGAGCCGGGGCGCGTGCTGCTGCTGCTGCTGTGGGGCCTTTTCAACATGCCGGGCTGGAAATCTGAGTGGCGCCGAGCGTGCTTCATCAGGTGGTCGCTGCGCATGAAGCGCTTGTCGCAGAGCGGGCAGCTGAACTTCTTCTCCCCCGTGTGGGTGCGGTAGTGGCGGGCGAGCTCGTCCGAGCGGGCGAACTTCTTGCTGCATTCGGGCCAGGTGCACGGAAAGGGCCGCTCGCCTGCAAAACACAGACAGGAAGGATGAGCAACGACACGTCAACACCAGTTATCATTGTCAGTGTGGGGCTAGACTGAGGAACAGCTTCTACCCTGAGGCTGTTAGACTCATGAATAAATAAATAATCAGAATAATCACTGGAAAATATCACATCATGTTGATGCTGATCTGTTTCATGTTGCTGTGTTCATTCGTGACCATCTGCTCATACAGACTCATGTTCGTGCTGCTGCTTGTAATTATGTTTTTCTATTACATTAGTACTTAGTGTATTTCTAGTTGATGTTTTTCTTAGTTATATCCTAGATGTTATTACTGTTTTTCTCTTACATTTCGTTGTTGGATGTAACTGGGACCTACATAATCTCGTTTCATCACATGTACCACATGCGGTGTGAATGACAATAAAGATTCTCTCTCTCTCTCTCTCTCTCACTCTCTCTCTCTCTCTCTCTCTCTCTCTCTCTCTCCTGCCCTGGATGGTCTCAGTAGTGCCATCTAGTGACAATAAGTAATAATTGCAAGAGAACAAAAATCATTCAGTGTTTAAACTCAATAATACTGTAGATGTGGTTTGGTTGAGAACACTGCAACAAGTGAAACAATGTCATGCAAATGTTGAGAGGTTTAATGTTAGCTAATGTAGCATTCTTTCACGCACAAATGACAATTTTGAAAAAAATGTTAAATATCAGCCTCAAAATGGCTAAAATGGGTGCTTGTTTAGCTAGCCATTAGCCTAGCCTGAACTAAGACTTCTGCCCTTACATACACAGAGCTCTAGTGCCATGGCTGAAAAAAATAGACATCACTTTAATTTGCTTACCGGTATTTAATGTCTGTAGGTCAACATTCGGGCATTTAAAATGTTTAGTTTTAAACTACACATAACTTTTATGCAGATCAAATAAAAGTATCAGCTGCAACAGAGAGGCTCATGGTGAGGCTGAACCCCCTAACCCTGCCCCACATTTGGCTGAAGGTCACATCTGACAGGGCTTTTAGTAAACAGCGCTAAAATGGCTTTGCTTCAGAAAAATGGATGACCTAAGAGGTTAATTAAAGGGCAGAGCTGCAGAAATTAGATTTTTTTTAAAAATGTTAAGCAGTGGAGTAGTATAATAATAAATATGAAACAGAAAATGAGCATTCCAACTAAATATCTTCATATGAATCATTTTCCATAAATAAATCAGAACTTAGAGCTGCAGTGGTCTGGTGTGTCAAAGATGGACAAGAAGCTTAGTACAGGGAACATGGTGTACCACTTTGTGGCATGGTGTGGAAACAATCATCTCATCTTGAATGTGAACAAATCAAAGGAGATGATTGTAGATTTCAGGAGAAACGGGAACAGGTCTAACACTATTTCCATCATGGGAGAAGAGGTGGAGGTGGTGGAGAAATATAAATACCTTGGGGTTCACCTGGACAGCAAACTGGACTGGAGATGCAACAATGACGACGTCTAGAAGAAGCGACAGAGCAGACTGTACTTCTGAGGAAGCTTAGGTCCTTCAGTGTTTGCAGCAAGATGCTGCATATCTTCTATAAGTCTGTTGAAGTGAGCACTCTCTTCTGCCATCATCTGCTGGGGTAGCAGCACCAGAACAAGTGACTTAAAAAAGCTAAAATAAATAAATAAATAAAAAAAATAAAAGCTACAGTAATAAAGAAGTCTGGCTCAGTTCTGGGGACTCCTCTAGAACATTTGGAGATTATTGTACAAAGAAGGATTCTTCATAAAATGAACAACATTATAGACAACCCTCAACACCCTCTTCACCAGACTGTGAAACAACAGTGTCAGTCAGAGGCTTCTTCAGATCCGTTGTAAGACAGACCTCTACAAGATATATTTCCTGCCCACAGCCATCAGCATCTATAACAACTCTTTAATGAAACCAAGATGATGAGCTACAACATTTAATTTCCCTCTGGGATTAATAAAGTATTTTTGAATTGAATTGAATTATAGTAAAGGTGTGTCTCAGTTGAACTTTTACTTAATAAATGCACTTTGACGGTCAAATCAGCTGCATTTTCAAAAGCCGATACACGGAAACAGGAACGCGCAGAGGGCAACTCGCTGTACATTTCTTTGAAATTATACAAGATAAGCACCTAAAACAATTATTTGTTTGCTCAGCATTATAGTAAAGGTGTGTCTCAGTTGAACTTTTACTTAATAAATGCACTTTAATGGTCAAATTAGCTGCATTTCACCGGGGCGGCGCAGTGAAATGAAGCTGATTTGTCGGTTGTTCCAGGCAGACGACGGTGGCAGACTCTGACAAGCCGATTGTGTCATTAATAGCCATTTTCCTTTTACATGATACAGCGGCATACCATACTACTTGTGTGCCATCTAGCAGCTGAAAATGGTAGTGTTCAATGTTTTCAGTCCAAATTAATTAAAAGTCATATCCCAGCCAAAAATTTGTTTATAAATATGGGGAAAATCCATATGTACGTCACTTTGGTGTATAAGTCGCAGAGAATGCAAATTATGTTTAAAAAAAAACTGTGACTTAAAAATACGGTAAAACTGTGACCGAAAAATACGGTAACGGTCTTAAACATCAGTGCGTGACAATCTTTTGTAATTAGTAACCTATTTGCATCATCCTACACGTCCTGTAAAAGTCTGGTGTGTCATAGAGTATTTATTTTTTCCTCAGGTTCATATTACCGGTATTAGGGATTTAATAAAAGTTTGATGTTTTTTGTGTTTCCCACACTGCTGTGTTTTTGTTTAGAAGCTGCAACTTGTACTGAGTTGGGGGAAAAAGTGCTGTTTTGCCAAATAATACATAAAAAGCTCAACATCTGGAGGAAATTTTGTCCAACATTCCCAGAGGATTTCCAAAGATCTATACTTTTTTTAAAACACTAAGCGTTTTCTGAAGCAAATGCTTTGCTTACTAAAACCCTGCCTTGACCTTTGACCTTCCTGTCGAGACAATATGCTCAACTAAAGCCCTTTGAACCACATGCTTAAATCCCCTTGGGCCTTTAAAGTGTATCAGTTCAAAGTGTGTGATGCATAAAAGCAGCTGTTGATAATATCTGACCCGTGTTTAATCGTCTGTGATCCGATGTGTTCGTCTCTCAGCAGTGATTGAAAAAGTGTTGCTGAGAGGAGTGACGTACAGGTCAGAGGACACCAGAGAATATGTGTTTGAGGTCAGTTCAATGCCAACAGAATTTTTTTGTTTGTTTCTCTTACTCCATGTCTAAAAGTCTCTAATCTGGTCCTTCAGGTGAGCTGTTCTGATGGTTTTGTGTCGACTGTTGCCAAAACTCAGCAGGAGGTGTCGGAGCTGATCTCTCATGTAAGAATTTTGTCACATTTGCGTTGATCTTTCGCCCTTTAGATGTATAATCTGACATGGATGTGAATAGTACAGTACATTTGACTGTAGTGGTTGGTTTATGCAGGAAAAAAATGTCATAAAGTTAACCAGCGACAAAAACGAGGGAATTGTTAAAGCATCTGCCTTTAAAATAAAGCATATTTATAATGTTATCTATGTCACACTTCATGTTTCAATACTTTTTCCAAGTTATTGAATGTATAAATAGCTTCTTTTTATATCTTCTCTAGCTAACGTTGTGCGAGTGGTCAGGCTTTCTTTGTAAGTGAAGCGTTGTATCGTCAGCATATTGTTTTATGTTTGTTCGTCTCTTTGTAAGCTGTTGCAGGAGTTTCCTGATGATGGACTGGAGAAGTTCTTCCCTCATTCTTTAGAGATTAACTCCAGGTGAGGCCTGCAATGACACCCCAGTCAGAAAGCCTTATGACTCCTGTGGGAAGGGGTTAGAAAAGGAATTAATCCTTAAAAATTTTTAAATTGCATAATAAACTTAAAATGATGATAGAAAGAAGCTTATTGTTTGGGACTGTAGACACAGATATGACATGTTGGAGCTGTTACTATCAGTCATGTCAAAAACTATTGAGGCTTTTTGTTATTGCAACGTCCAACATTGTGGGGAAAAAATTGTTCAAAAAATAAAATGGAAAATTCCTCCAGGTTTGTGGGGGTCCAAATGGTCTGAGCACAGGTGGTATTTTTAACTTTAAAAATAATAATTAAAAAAACTCAGTCACTTAACTGTTGATGCAAATATCTACTGGTTATAATTAATTTACAACAAAGAATGCACCAGTTGCTTGTCTGAAAAACAAACAACAGTTTTCTTTACTCCTTTTTTAGGAATCCACCATTGCTAATTGGCTAATTTGTAACTTGTGCTATCAGTAGCACTCTTCATTATTACCTGCCCCCCTGAAAGGCAAATGATATTAGCACTTTGAGATTTTCATTAATGAAAAGTGCATTATAAATTAAATTCATTATTATTATGATATAATTGCCTTTATGAGTGCGAAGATGTGTTTGTTTCTGTTAGCAAAATATCTCATGAACCGCTGCAGAGATTTTATTGAAACTCTCAGAAAGTAACCACTGGATGCACGTCTACAACTGACTGACTTTTGTAGTCAATCCAATGCAAGATGATCGCCATAATCGCTATTAGACCTCAGCAAAGGTTTGACAGATAATGAGCTAATATTTGGTGTGAGAGTAGCTGAGAGTCATTCACAACACGTACTCTTGAGGACTACACTGTGCAACAGCTTTGTTTAAATCTTTGTAAGCAAATTGATCAGTGATTTGCATTCCATTGGGAAATGCTAGTTTTTATTTGTGTGAAAATTAGCTGCATGACAACAACGGAGCTTTAGGGCCACGCTAAGAAAAAAAATTACGAGAATTAAATCTTATTTAGATCATCAGAGCGTACCACCTGCTGTAAGCAGGTTCAAAGTCCTGATACTGATAATAATCTGATGCTGATGTACTAACAGATTATCTCCTTATTTATTTATTTATTTATTTATTTAATTTGTTCATTTCAAATTAAGAACTTAAAGAATATTTACAAAACCATATGGAGAGAAAAAAAATTAAAATGAAAGGAAGCAGAAGAAGAAAAAAATCTTATATCTGCCCCTTCTTAAAACAAAATCAATTCAAACACTAATTATCCATGAACCAAATTTATAACTCATAACAATTTACCGATTTATAGTACGGTACTTATATTATTCACCATATATATATTTTTTCAAAAGTTTACTCTTAATCATATAAACATAGACTTAGCTTTTTTAACATAATTATCAAAACCATTCCATAGACATAGTACATAAAACATTACAGTTTGAAAGCATTTACCGGCACTCAGGTAGTTTTCACATATTTTTTGATATGCCATTCTGAAATGTGGGCATGCACTCAATGTAAACAAAACACGGCTGAATCCAACCAGTTTGTATTTTGTGATGGACCCACATTAGACAGGTAGATTGTGTAGGTAAACAAATATGGTGGAATCTGTAAGTTACAGCTTCAACCTTGCTGAAAAATATCTGAAAGGCGTTAGCATAAACTGCTATACAGCTTAAGAGATTTGAGTTGATTTATTACAGAAGAAATCTACTTTCATCCTAGTCCTGCTCTGACAAGCCTTTAGCTCCTCAGCCTGGCCTGTATTAAACTTGCATTTCATATACTGTAATGTGTCATTCAAACAGCTGCAATGATCAAAATAGCAGCTAAAAACTAGTAAGACTGCCGCTAAAAACTAAAATTAGCTAGAGAAATGCTAAAAGCTAAATTGAGCTGCACCACAACGGAATGCTAAAAAACACAAAACAGTAACTAGAAATTAAACTTAGTGAAATGGGGACTAAAAGTTGAAATGAGCAAAACAAGGAAATGGAAATTATAAACTAAAATTAGCGGAAAAGTAGCTATAAACGTAAAACCATCAAAGCTGCTGTTAAAAACTAAAATTAGCTAAAGAAATGCTAATTTTGGCAACACAAAAGTTAAGATGAAATGGCAAAACAAATGCTAAAGGCTAAAATCTAAAATGAGCAAAATAGAAAATCAGAACTAAAATTGTCCCAACAGTAGATAAAAACGAAAGCCAGCAAAATGGTTGCTAAAAGCAAAAATTATCAGCAGCCGCTACAATGAGCAAAACAGTTGCTAAAAGCTAAAATTAACAAAACAACTACTAAAATCTCAAATTAGCAATAACAAATGTTGACAACTAAATTGAGCAAATCAGTAGCTAAAAATAAAACCAGCAAAACATTAGCTAGAAGCTGAAATTAGTTGAACAGCAGCTAAAGTTAGCAAAACAGTAGCTAAAAGCTAAAGTTAGCAAAACAAAAGCTAAAAATGAAATAGGTGTGGTAAAGTGGATTTAAATTAGCTCAATGTTTACCAACAAATTCACAAGTTCTGATTAATGAGAAAAATGTAAAGTATAAATTTAAAGGTGTAGAAAACAAAAGTTGTAGCTGAAACGTCCTGAACGAGCCGAACATTTTAATGAAGGAATGATGACACACCTTTAACATGATTCAACTGATTGGTTTATGTTTTGAACAGACAGGTCCTTCATACTGGAATTGGTCCGAATGTTGTCAGTGTTTTTTTTCCATTCAGCCTGTTGTTTACGACACGTTTACAACAAACAAAAACAACAGTTTTTATGAAATTGTGAAGATAAAAACCGCCCTGTCACATACAACACATTCTCACCACAAATACTGTAAAATTAACAACCGCCGTTTTTATTGAAACGCATCATTGGAATTGTGAAGCTAAAAACTACCCCATCACAACACATTCACAACAAATAAAATAAAACTGCAGTTTTTATTGAAACATACAATTGAAATCGTGAAGAAAAAAAAATTGCTTGTCACAAGCAACACATTTACAACAAATAAAATAAAAAACAGCAATTTTTATTGAACAGAACGTTTGAAATTGTGAAGATAAAAACCGCTCCGTCACAAACAACACATTCACAACAGCTCATATAAAACTGCAGTTTTTATTGAACCGTACGGTTGAAATCGTGAAGCTAAAACCATCCTGTCACAAACAACACATTCACAACAAATAAAATAAAACTGCAGTTTTTATTGAACCGTACGGTTGAAATTGCGAAGATAAAACCACTCTGTCACAAACAACACATTCACAACAAATAAAATAAAAAACAGCAGTTTTTATTGAAACGTACGTTTGAAATTGTGAAGGTAAAAACCTCCCCATCACAAATGGCACATTCACAACAAATTATATTAAAAACAGCTGTTTCTATTGAGCTGGACGGCTGAAATCGTGAAGATTAAAAACTGCCCCTTCACTACCAACACATTCACAACAGATAAAATAAAGAAATTGCAGTTTTTATTGAACCGTACTGTTGAAATTGTGAAGATTAAAACTGCCCTGTCACAAACACATTCACAACAAATTACCGTATATTAAAAACAGCAGTTTTTATTAAGCTGAACGGTTGTGACAGGATGTTACATGTGACATCCTGTCACATGTAACATTCACAACAAATACTGTAAAATAAAAAACTGTAGTTTTTATTGAAACGTATGATTGAAATTGTGAAGATAAAATCCACCCAATCACAAACAACACATTCACAGCAAATAAAATAAAACTTCAGATTTTATTGAATCGTATGGGTGAATTCGTGAAGAAAAAAACTTTCTGTCAACATGCAACACATTCACAACAAATAAAATAAAAAACTGCTGTTTTTATTGAATCGAACGTTTGAAATTGTGAAGATAAAAACCGCCCCGTCACAAACAACACATTCACAATAAATAAAATAAAACTGCAGATTTTATTGAACCGTACGGTTGAAATTGTGACGATAAAACCACCCTGTCACATGCAGTACATTCACAACAAATAAAATAAACAGCAGTTTTTATTGAAACATATGTTTGAAATCGTGAAGGTAAAAACCTCCCCATCACAAACACATTCACAACAGATAAAATAAAAAACAGCCATTTTTATTGAACCGTACGGTTGAAATCGTGAAGATAAAAACCATCCTGTCACATGTAACACATTCACAACAAATACTGTAAAATAAAAAACTGTAGTTTTATTGAACTGTATGATTGAAATTGTGAAGATAAAATCTGCCCCATCACAAACAACACATTCACAGCAAATAAAATAAAACTTCAGATTTTATTGAACCGTACGGTTGAAATCGTGAAGATAAAAACCGGCCCGTCACAAACAACACATACACAACAGATAAAATAAAAAAACAGCAGTTTTTACTGAACCGAATCGTGAAGCTAAAACCCACCCTGTCATTCTCTGAGCGTCCGGTCTTCCTGCTGCCTCACCACTTCTCGTCCCCGGACTCTGGCGCCTGCAGTGCAACACATGTGTGTCAAAGCAGAACAATGCTCCTATTAGAGCAAACAGCCCCACAACACTGCAATGCACCCCCCCATCAGAAGGTAAACACCAGCCATTTCTGCTGCACCACAAACCTTTTCTGCAATCTTGTCTCATCCTGGCACCACCGAGCGCTGCAAGAAACTACTTATCTAGAAATGTTTTTCCTTCCTGCTTCTGTGACAAGGAGGGGAAAAAATGGAACAGCCATTTTGAGGCTGGCTGGTATTGTGCGTGTGTGTTGGGTTTATTATGCCCGTAAAATAATCTGTGCTGCTTCACTTTACAAAAGACGTGTCCTCGTGTGGAATGATTTCCTCCTCAGTTTGCCTCCAGAGGCTCCTGATCGATACAGACAAGACTCCCCGGAGATGATTACTGGATGAAATCAATAACGTTTCCTGTCCAATCCCTCAGATTAACGAAACTCATCTCTGTTTGCTCTGGATTTTTCCTTCCTGAGGGTTTCTGATCTTTATTTGACAGTTGTTAAAGACAAGGCTTCCCGTTTTTATTTGTAGTGAAGCAACTCATGCAGAGGATACTCACGCTGAATTAAAACTAAAGTCAATGAAGATTACCGAGGAATTGAGCGGAATAGAGTAGGTGTCTGTTAGCAAAATATCTCGTGAACTACTGGGTAAATGTTATTGAAGCTCTCAGAAATTAATCGTTGGACAAAGCTCTACAGCTGACCAATTTATGAAGTCAGTCCAATTCAAGATGGCTGCTACAGCGATTCAACTTTAGCCTAAGCTCAGCCACCTTTTCAGATATTTCTCTAAAAGTTTGCGTGGAAGTAGCTGAGAGTCGTCCTCAACACAGACTTTGAGCTCCTGATGCTCAATGTTATTTATTTATTTAAAATTTTAAAGGTTTAGTTCTCAAAATTAACTTTTAGTTTGAACCTCTGGCCTGAAAGACGGCATTTTTAATTAGACCCAGAGAACAAATCTACCGGTAATTGGAGAGGTCCCTTTTAGATCAACGTGAGGTTTAAAACACGAGTTTATTCCACGACGACAGGCCTGAAAGTAAGATTGGCGGTTCTGTCCCGACCGCCGAGTTCAACATTTCTGTTCTGTCGGGCTCCGCTGCTCTGCTGGACCTTGAGCTCAGGTATCGGACCTGCCCGGTCCCACCCGGTTCATCCGGTTCATCTCAAATTAAGCAGCTCCTTCAGCTGCGTGTATAGGTTGGCTTGAGTTTTACAGCTCGCGTTAAAACAAATTTCCTCCTGATAATTTCACACTACAAAGAAAGCCCCTAATATATCCCCCGAAGGAATGTATATCACCCGTCGCCGTGTCAGAATTAAAAAAATAATCCAATCTACGTTGAGGAGTGAGAGTTTTAGCTACCGTATTTTCTGGTGTATAGGTCGCACCTTTTTATGTTTTTTTTTTTTTTTTCAAGGCCTGCGACCTATACACCAGTGCAACCTATTTA
>JARVJN010000002.1:28360116-28370285 GCA_031763805.1 Argolebias nigripinnis
GCCTTGCTCAGGGGCCCAGGGTGGGGCGAATGAGGGTGGAGGCAGGTGTGGGTGTTTCACCTTTTCCACCCACATTTATTGATGTTGTTGGTACCGGGGCTTGAACCGGCGATCTTCCAATCACAAACCCACCATCTCTAACCTCTGAGCCACCACTCCCAATGTCTGCCACCAGGAAGGGTGGGCAATCATGTAACTGTGTTTGTGCATATGTGTGTTCTTTTGTCATGTTAGCAAAATATCTCATCATCCAGCAAACAGACTGTTAAAGACCTCTCAAAGTAATCAAAGGAGTCAACCTGATTCAAGATGGCTGCCTATTTTACAGATACAACAGGCATCATGCATTGCTTCAAAGGTCCCTTTCATTTCATTTCATTTTATTTGTATGACTTATAAAGGACATATTTATATAGAAGCATTGAATTTAACTTGGTTAGAAAAGTCATCTTCTGAAGTAAGAGCAAAGCAGCAGAAGGAGCGGAGCATCAAAGTTACAGACGGCGTGCTTTGATGAGCCTGCTGAGCAGACGGAGAAAGCCAGACTCCACTAAATATCAGAAAATTCTTCATGGATTCAGAGAATGAGCAACAGGACAGAGATCCAAAGCTAACAAACTCCATCATGAAGAACCACCGAAAACAAACCACAGGCTTCTCTTTGGTGGGGGGTACCACAGGGGTCCATCCTCAGCCCTCTTCTCTTTTCTTTACATCTACTATAACTAGGTGCTATTTTTTGTAAACATGGCATACCCTTTCATTTTTGCCAATGACTGTCAAATTTACTTCCCTCTGAAACACCCTGTTGTATGTTCTATTCAACCCTAACCCTAATCCTGGCTGACATCAGGGACTGGATGGTTTTAAATGTATTAAGTTTTAACGAGAAGAAGACTGAAGTCATGCTTCCTCCTAATGGCACAATCAAAAACCACGGTTTCGACCTTTCCTCTCTAGCCCCATTAGAGAAACAAGACAGGCAGTCAAGAAGAGGTTGAATAGAACGTGCACAAGGGTGCTTCAGAGGGAAATAAATTTGACAGTCATCGGCATAAAAATGAAAGGGTATGCCATGTTCACGAAAAATAGCACCTATAAGTGATAGTACCGGTAGATATAAAGTCATTAATCTGGGAGTTATAATGGACCCTTCCATGAAACTTAACAGTCATGTAAACATGATTGTTAAATCCTGTTTTTTTTTATGGAGGTCACTGTCTAAAATGAAGCCCTACTGTCCAAAAATAACATTGAGACAATAACACATGCACTCATAATATCCAGGCTCGATTACTGCAATGTGCTTCTGTTTGGAATCAATCAGACTTCCATTGCACAACTACAACTGTTCCAAAATGCTGCAGCCCAATTTTTAACTGATACAGGCAAAAGAGAGCACATTACACCAGTTTTGTCCTCTCTGCACTGGCTCCCGGTTCACTTTCGAATTCAGTTCAAAATCCTTTAGTATGACTTTAAAGCTCTGAACAGTTCTTCCTCCTCTTTTTTTGCTGATCTGCTGCAGCTATATGTCCCACAGCGCTCTCTGAGGTCAACAGATCAGATGCTTCTATTGGTTCCAGGCACTCGTCTTAAGCTCAGAGGTGACAGGGCCTTCTTTGTTGCAGGTCCAAGACTGTGGAATGAGTTACCACTACGTCAGGCTCCCTCTCGCACTGTTTTTAAGTCTCGCTTAAAAGGCCACTTTTATTCCCTGGCTTTTGACAATGTGCGAGTTGTTTTTAACTTGTCTGTGTTCTACAACATTAGCTATTTAGTTATTATCTTCTATAATTTGGATCTATGTTTTTTTTCTGTGTGCTTTGCTTGTTTATTTCTGCTGTACAGCAGTTTGGTTGGCCTTGTTGTTGTTTTAAGTGCTTTATAAATAAAGTAGTATGGTATGGTATGGTATGGTATGGTATGGTATGGTATGGTATGGTATGGTAAAACTGAAATGACATGTGAAATGGCTAAAATGAACAGTTTGAAACAATTTTACTTTCTGGTTAGTTTTGGACTTTCTCGCTTTGTTGTTTTTGCAGAATGCAACTCGTTTCCGAGCTAATCAATACTTCACGTTTTACAACTATAGCAAAAGAAAACCTCTCCTAATTTTACATTGAACTGAATTGAGCTTTTGTTGTAGTCAAATGTTTCATTGAGGGTGGGTGGGGAAACAAAAAAGAAGAGCAGCTTTAAAACATGTCTTGTGACTCTCTGGACTCTCTGGGATAATCAGGGACATGTTGGACTCGTGATGGCTAACTGGATTTTCAGACTGCAGAGTACAATGGAGTACATTTACAAACAGGGCTAAAACACTCAGCTCTGCACTTAATGCCTATGTTCAATTTGTGTGGATCCGATATTAGTTTAAAATGTCTGACAGTGAAACGAGAATCTACAGGTTCTCTTTTTGTCATGATGCTTAATGATGTTGTCATTTAGTGTCCAAATTGAACAATCGGTTACTTTTTACTTTAATATTTCAATCCAGGTGCACATTAAGTTATTTACAAGACCAATCCTTTCTGTTGAGGCTTCTGTTGGACAAATTTTGACTGATTGCTAAAATATTCAGAGTAAAATGTGCCCTTTCTCTTTAAATGTCACAAAAATGTGTAGGAACTTTGCCAAAAATATTTTCATTATTGAATGATGTAGACTAGTTCTTCTTCATTGGAACAAATTAGCTGGTATTTAGATTTTGATAAGCTCTGGATCAGGAGACCAGAACCATGTGATTTAAAAAAAAAAAAAAAAGAAGAAGAAGAAGGAATGCATGGTCTATATGTACTTTGAGATACACATAAAAGATCTGAAGTGTACCGGAGCATTGTACAGTCAAACGTTGAGACTTATTAATTTCATCAGTGTAGCTAATGGAGTACAGTTTGCATCTGTTGTTTCCTCAACAAGCCTCGACTTGTTCATGTAAATCTCACACACATTGTCTTTTGTTTTCAGGGAGGCTTTTCTCAGAAAAATCTGCATGAACGTTGTTGTTTTTTTGTCCCGAGGCCTGCCTTAAGTCTCGATAATTTGCTCGGTGGAGCACAATGTGATCCCTGGGTGCCTGATTCTTCAGGGTCTTTGCTGCACAGAACTCCCAAAAACTGCTCCGGATTTTGGTTTTAGCTGCTTCGGTTAATGAGCTTTGAGTGGACTGAAGTAAGTTCGTCACAGCAGCCCAAGCCCTGCTGAAAATAAGCCGTTTTGATTTGCTTCAGCTGATAATGAGCAGCTCGTGTGTCATTTTACAAAAGGGGGGAACGTTAAGAGACATTCGGGTTCTGCCACACTGTATGTGTCACCAGCCACCAACCTGCTGGGGCTTTTATCACAATTTTGAACTCGGGCTCAAACGAACCCTTTTAGCCTTAAAAGGAGCACTTATGTGAAAGTGTTCACACGAGGAAAGATTCAAGCAGATTTGCTCTAACTGGAGCAACCCACACTCTGATTCTCTTAACGGCCTCCTTTAGTTTAGAAACAGTCAATAAAAGTCCAATCGGAATGAAGTTACATTTAATACGTTTGCCTTTTCTTTTGTTTTACAATGTCATTGTCATACTTACTAAATAGTTTTCATCTTGGAGGATTAGGAGAATATTCAGTTGCTGGTTTGAGTTTTTTTTTAACTCAACAAAAGGGTGGAAATAGAGATTAACTGCAATTAGCATTGGTTCACCTCTCCCCCCGACTGGTCACCAGTCACTTCTTGACAAGACTGCCTGCACCCCAATTCTCTCAATTATGCAAATTAGGTTGAAATCATGTAGTTGGAGAGCTTTTTGAATGAAAAATGGGAGAGCGTCTGAATGGGGTGGCAGTGCGCTTTAGGTCTCTGCTCCATTTTCTCACAGCCGAAATCATCCACACGGTGAAGTGGAAACAAAGAAAAAAGGAGATTTCAACAAATTAGGAGATTAGGGGCCGGTTATCAAAGTGGATTTATTGTGCCTTGTTCAGGCGAGGGATGAAAATACCCCGTGGGCATGCTAAGAAAAGGGTCATGGGACTCCCAAAAGGATTACCTTGAACTGGAGTCATGAGACTGGGGTGAACAAAGACCTCGCTCACATGCTCATCGTAATAACCAGCCCTCATAAAGTGAAGAAGTTTCATGTCTTGTGGGGATTCAATGGGAGCACTTGACCGGGAGAGGAAGGCTCGGCGAGAGGAGAGCCAACAGACTTCCCTTCAGCGGTGGAGGCAGAACCATGGGGCTCCAGCTGTGGACTGTGTGTAAGTGTATCCCACAGCTGCAACTCTTTTGAAACCTAATTTCAACACTTTTTAGAAGGAGCGACTGGGCGCTACCTAACTGGAGTTAAGTTTGGATTGTGATGTGAGCCCTGCAGGAGCTCTGGGTGATGCACGAGAACAGAACGCTGCAGAAACAAGAGCAACAATGATCAAACAGGATGAGAATCCCTGTGCAAAAACTTGAACTAGAAAGAGCAAACATGCAAAAATTGTATTTAAAAGTTGTTTCAGCTGTTTTAGCAAACTTTTACAAGTAGCAGACACCGTTAGGAAGCTCACACGTATTGCCCAAACTGTATGTGTCATTGCTTGTGAAACAATCACACACGATTCAAGTAATGTTGGTAGTTACAGAAAAGCACAGCGTGCGTTTGAGATGTATTTAAAAATTATAATATAACCAACAAAGTGAAGCTGAAAATGTTAGAAATACATCAAAACTATTGAGGTGGTTCATGTATTTTTATTTTCCGAGCTGAGTTTCTGTGCAGAGAGGACTGATCGTCTTTGTTAGGAGTCCTCACGATCGTCACAAGACGCCAGCAGCTTGTTCACACTCGAGTTTTTAGAGATATCTTCAGACTTCTTCATATCTTCAAATAAAGTCCATTTGTTTCTGTATTGAACGTCTTTTTTGATTTTATCATGTCCTGGATAACTGATCTTCACCAGCATTCCTTCAGACAGTAACGCAATTAAAGATTTCTATTCTCCTTAGGGTTTAGATTTGAACTGATTTGTGGGAAGACTTCACTTCACTTCACTTCAGTTTTAATTGGATGTTCATTGCCAACAAAGACCCCCACCCCACCCCCCGAGGAACTTTGCCTCGGATTTGGCGTATTTCTGCTCTGAAGTGGAAAAAGATCAGACGGCAGTCCGAACAAGATGTGACAACATGTGAAGCACAAATGGTGTGTGTGTACGTTGTCAGTCTGCATCAACTCATGGCGTAAAATACACAAGAATGACAGAACTGACTTGACATCAGGAGACCTGCGTTGCACAAAGTAATATTTCTGAGGACACGTCACAGAATCCTTTTCTTTTTCCTGTTTTTCATCCTTTCTTTGCAGAAAGTGACCACTCCTCGTCTTTTAGCGAGGATTACAACTAAGAGGATTTTGAAAGTGCAACTTGGACATTAGTGAGGCTGATCTGCCAGGGCTGGAGGAGTAGCACATGATGCAAAGCTAACGCTTTCTCGTTCCTCGTTTTGTCTTCACAGGCACACAAAGTTTGGATTGACAGGACATTTCTTAAAAGAGAATGCATTCACATATTTCCCAGCAAGGACCCGACCAGGTAATTTTTAGTCTATAGACTCGAGAGGAAAGAGTTTTGTAACTAAATAAAAACATGGGAGAAACTTCTTTAGACTGAATATTCCTTCAAAGGAGTTTTATTTTTTGTATTGCAAAATTTCACAGTTCACAATAACTTTTGAAAATGTTCACTTTAAATCGTAAATATGCATACTTTTAAAAAGCATAAGAAGTTGTGCCATTCAAAAGCAACACAAAGTATCATAAACTACATGATGGCATAACAGGGCTTGTGTGTGAATACTGGGTGACTTATGAGAGTAATAATGAAATAAATATTGTTTTTTTAACAGTGAGTGAAGAAATGGCCTCTACATTCAGTTCTGACTATTCTTCCTTAAAATCATTTCTCTGTTTAAAAAAAAATTGGACATTCAGATTGAAGAAGAGGCAGTTTCCACCATGACTTGTATTTTTTTTTTTGACGCGGTGAGTTTTGTGACGTGAACCTGTGGGATTGATCTCCTGCAGATGTTCCTGTGGGCAGCTGGTCACGCAGCACGTTGCCATCCCTCCCGGCGCCAACTCCATCTCAGAAGCGACTCCGCTGGTGCAGATCGAGACTCTGAATGAGAAATGGAGTGTGATCAAACACACCAGGACCTATCCAACCGACTCCTACGGGATCATCGAGTTCCAGGGGGGAGGGTTCATCAACAAGGCCATGGTGAGGCTGAGCTACTGACAGCCATGTCAGCTGTCTCATCCTAAACTGACCACGAACCTTCTCTTTCAGTACGTTCGGGTGTCATACGACACCAAGCCCGACAACCTTCTGCATTTGATGGTGAAGGACTGGCAGCTGGAGCTGCCCACCCTGCTCATCTCCGTGCACGGAGGTCTCCAGAACTTTGACCTCCAGCCCAAACTCAAGCAAGTGTTTGGCAAAGGCCTGATCAAAGCAGCAGTCACAACAGGAGCCTGGATCTTCACGGGCGGAGTCAACACAGGTATTTAATGCTCACCAATCAACCACGGGCTTGTGACGTCAGAACATTGCATTTGCTCTAAACTGTCATCAGCTTTTCTGCAATTTCCTGTGGGTGCGTTCACTGACCCGTTGTCACAGGTTTAAGCTCTATATTTAGAGTTTTTAATGGGAACTCCCATGCACACAGATTGTTTCCGTGTGGATTCTTTACGAGCAGTTGCCAGAGCGTGTCCCATGATGAGGCCTCGTGATGTTTCTGAAAGAGCTGTTGTTCAAACGGACCCTGTTGTTGGTCGGTTTGTTTCCATCACGTTGTAGGAGTGATCCGTCACGTTGGAGATGCCTTGAAGGACCATTCCTCCAAATCACGAGGGAAGGTCTGCGCCATAGGAATAGCTCCATGGGGCATCCTGGAGAACAAAGAGGACCTTATTGGAAAAGATGTAAGAACTTAATTGATTTATTTTTTTAATCTACGAGTGAGTTATTCCTTGGAACACTTGGCTTGCTCCTTCTTCTAGGTGACCAGGCCCTATCAGGCGATGGCAAACCCACTGAGCAAGCTGGCAGTGCTCAACAACAGCCACTCCCATTTCATCCTCACTGACAACGGGACTTGTGGGAAATACGGCTCCGAGGTCAAACTCCGTCGGCTGCTGGAGAAGCACATCTCCTTGCAGAAGATCAACACTCGTAAGTGTCTTCAGATGACGCTGAACCCACTCCGTCCCCAGAGCTCCGCTGTGACCCGTGGGCTTCCCTTTGTCATCCTATGCCTGGAGCTCAGATAAGGCAGGGACCACAAAGGGATGCTCAGCTGTCACCACTGACGTCACTCCCTTCTTCCCTGCTGGCCTCGCGGGTTTTCTTCTCAAACCTCTGCTAACCTCAAATAACACTTTAGTGGAGACGTTTGTCCTCCCATCTGCTGCAGGTTTGGGTCAGGGGGTGCCTCTTGTGTGTCTGATCGTGGAGGGGGGTCCCAACGTTATCTCCATCACCCTGGAGAGCCTGAGGGACGAGCCTCCCATACCGGTGGTGGTGTGCGACGGCAGCGGCCGCGCCTCTGACATCATATCCTTCGCACACAAGTTCTCCGAGGACGGAGGGTGAGGCCTTAGACGACTCGTCTGTTACCATACTCTGGTAGTCCCCAGTGGAGAAGGGACGTTTTATTTTGAATTGTCTCTTCCTTTAGCCTGGTAAATGATGATGTCAGAGACCAGCTTTTAGTCACTATTCAGAAGACGTTCAATTATAGCAAAAGCCAGTCCCAGCAGATCCTGCTCATGGTGATGGAGTGCATGAAAAAAAGAGAGCTGGTAAGTGATGATGAAGGTGTCTGTCTGACCACATTCCCTGTACTCAACGTATTATATTCCATTTACTGATATGTGTCGGTCAATAAACACCCTGAAGCATCATGTCTCTTTTGTCATTCATTCATTTCACCCATCTGTTGATGTCTCCATCAAAGGTTCTGCAGAACGTTATGAACAATACGTAGATTGCTTTATAAACGACTTTGTTTGGCGAAACAGTTTAATTTGCTTTAACGACCTGAGAACAGCTGGTCTGGACAGAACCCAGCGGATAACTGTAGCAGATCTGACGCAGCTCGGTGCATTTCCAGCAGGAACTTCATATTTGCCTCACTGTAGTGATAAATTGAAAGTGCAAGGCTTAAAGAAACAACATTCTCATTAACCCAACATGAACACATGAACTCCTCAAATTAACTGTTGGCTTATCAGTCTGGTCAGAAATAAACAGATTCTGCAAAGTGAGGAAAAAAACTATCTATGACAGGTAAGATATTGTCTCTCATTGATAGCAGCTTGGCTCAAGAAGGAAAATAGCCCCTGTAGCACACTGAAGTGTCCTCTTCCCCACCAGTATGCTCATATGGGTACAAATGGTAAATGGACTGTATTTATACATGGCTTTTCTGTCAAGACACTCAAAGCTCTTTACAACACAATCTGTGCCTCATTTACCCATTCACACAGCACTCTGTTACATCTATACAATCACTAATCAGTGCTTTAGCACATTTATACATCAATGGGACAAATATCAGAGGCAATGAGGGGCTCAGTGTCTTGCTCAGGGACACTTCAGCATGTGACTGCTGGTGGAATCGAACCCCCAACTCTTGCATTGATGACTGCTCTACTCAACCAACCGCCTATGGGCAAAAATTTCAAAATGCTGTATATAAAGTCTAAATACAGTATATATATATATATATATATATATATATATATATATATATAATAGAAATGTGTACAATGGATATATGAAAGCACGTTGCACAACCTGGACAGGTGAAAATGGGAGTTACTGTACAAGTGAGGACCATTTATCAGTTCAGCATAATCTTGCCACAGAACCCAACTTCAAAGGATCAGAATGATTCTGTAAGAACCCTGAATAAAGACAAACCCGACCTGTTTTCATTCTGCTGTCGTCTCTGCACCTGACTGTAAAAACTCTTTAGTGTGTAACTTCAATTTTACTGTAAATGCAGCAGACAGAGCGTCACTGATCGCACTAAAAGTCAATAAAACTAAAAGGAGATTACCACAGAGTACCACAAATAGCACCGGCATTTGCTCATTTTAAGCAGATTCTGCACCAAGTGCTGTGATAAATACTTCCTGGTATCCACTTTATATAATCTTGATAAAGATCAGAGCACGCTGTCGCCTGCTGCAGGCGGATGGACGGACTTTATCTCTTTAATCTTCAACAGGTCACTCTCTCCTGGTGTTTTCAGTCTGCAGAGTGTTAAACTTCACCAGAACTTGCACTTTATCCCTGATGCTTTTAAACCATATCATGCTACAATATTATTTTTCTTTCAACGAGCATGTCACTTTGGGTTTATTTTTAAACAGTTTAGCTTTGGCTGATTCCCACAGTCTGTGCCGTGCTGAAAGCTTAGACACACACACACAACACAGACTAAAACATTTTAAATGGTTTAGCACAACGTGTACCAAAGGTTTTCAGTGTATAAACTAAAAACACTCATTATTCACTAACTCTGAGGCCTGCTCTGTGCGTTGAGTCACACATTCATGCCAGTCTAATTCAACCCACCACGGCTAAGCATGTGACGCATCAGCATAATTTAATCTCACACAGTTGAATTTATACACAAAGGAGGTTTTATCAGTCAGACAACACTTCCTGGTTGTTTGTGCTCTAAGGTCAGAATGGGAGGTCCTGCTGGAAACAGTAGAAGAAGAGGAAATGCATCCTGACCACATGAATTCACTCATTCATCCATTCATTCCATTCGGTAAATCTTTGAACCCCAGTGATACATGATGGCCTCACTCATCCCTGCAAATACTGTTTATTTTTTCTGTGCATATATTGTCTTTTTTTTTTTGTAGATCACAGTGTTTCGAATGGGCTCTGAGGGGCAACAAGACATTGAAATGGCCATTCTTACTGCTTTGTTAAAAGGTATTATCTGCACACAAAAAAAAAACTCAAGGTTTTCATACTGATGAGTTAGACACTATTAACATCATGATTATCCTACATTCATTTTTTTCAAATTATACTATATTTTATGGGAGTTTTTAATAGTAAGAGGGAAAATGGCAGTATTAACAAATAAATTC
>JARVJN010000002.1:28375171-28386764 GCA_031763805.1 Argolebias nigripinnis
TATATATAAACTTGTAATGCATTGCTAAATAATGAAATTTATTGCTGCCTTTGTGGATTTAAACAGACTTGCAGAAGTCTGCATAAAACACAAGGCTTCCAGGGCTCATGTGTCAAAATAAAAACTAAGGATGTAAAAAATATATCTGTCAGTTTATAAAACCACAAAAACCACACATATAGCATACATACTACCGTAGCTTAAAAAAAACAGAGAGCAAATTCTCACAACCTCAACCTGGCATGGTGTACATATATATATTTAAATATATATGAAAGAAAAATAAATGTTTTTACAAATTTTAAATTTGTTTTAAATGTGAAATGTTTACTTGGAAGGGGATACTTAAATAGGTTTTTAAATTGACGTAACTGGAATGAGTAACTAAAGGTCTTCAACGCAAATACTAAGATATATGTATATTATATTAAGTAAAGAGAAATATAAATTAAGAATGAAAGCAACTTTCTTGTGTCAAAAATGCTATTTTTTCTTTTCTATACTTTGCTGTTTCAACTAATCTATCATTCAATAGCCAATATGATAGTTTGGTCCAGATCAATATAAGACATCTTTTTGGGGAACAGTCTTGCTTACATCAGAAATCCAATGCCAAATCATGTTTTGTGGACAAGAACAGCTGTAGCTCTTAAAAACAAGTAGAAAACTCACAAGTCTGCAGGAAACAGGAATCATAAGAATGGTCAAACATAATTTAAAGACCTGATTTTTTTTAATGCAGATTAAACAGGATATCAAACAGCATAATTTAAATACTAAATTTAAACCAGTGAACATTCTCCTCAAAAACTTACTGAGTGCTGTTAGACTAAGAGATGACACAACTCCAATTTTCAAACTACATGTTTGATTGTTAATTTGAAATTCAAACTCTTAAGTTTTTGTTCACACAAGACTGTATTTAATTTAGATTAGCTTTCAACAGTTTGATTAACCTCAATAAGTACTCGACCAACTTTGAACAGAGATTAGCTCCCCATCCTTTCATTAACATCAGCTTCACCTTGACAGAAAAACAATTGGAAAAACTGTCTGGTTTTTTATGCTAACACTCTTTGTTTCTGTGGAACTGCGGTTTTCTGGGATGGTTTTACAAGTCTACGCAATGGAAATAAATCGTAAGTAGTCTTTAAGTCAAGGATGTTTCTTCTTCTTTGTGTCCTTTATTTGTAATGAAAAGTATTGTCATCCCCTTCTTTCCGTACAGCTCCATGTGGAGAACATTTATACGATGAAGATGGGAAGAAGCTTCCACCATGTATCCCCGGGGCCTGGCTCACGCCTGCTATCATGGCTTGTTACCTGCTTGTGGCAAACATCCTTCTGGTCAACCTGCTCATTGCGGTCTTCAAGTACGTAAATGTTCCTCCAAACATCTGCCTGACCTGAAACATCCATGTGCACTCACCAGTTTGAATTTTCTCTCCATCACAGCAACACCTTTTTTGAAGTCAAGTCCATTTCCAACCAGGTGTGGAAGTTTCAAAGATATCAGCTGATCATGACCTTTCACGACCGTCCCATTCTGCCTCCCCCTCTCATCATCCTCAGCCACCTCTACATCCTCTTCAATAGGCTGTTTCGACACTGCGTGAAGAAGCAGGAGGGAGAGCTGGACGAGAAGGACCGAGGCCTCAGTAAGTCTTACTTATCCAAACATGTGACAGAATCAGTTACCCACAATGGGCACCAAAAAACCAATTTATCCCTTAACCTCATTATAGGTGGCGAAACCAATACTATGGTTGTATTTTATCTAACAAGTTAAAGAAAATCTATTTTAAATTAAGTCTCATTGTTCAATTTAGAACTCAGACTGAATCCAGAAGAGCTAAAGAACCTGTATGAGTTTGAAGAGCAATGCGTGGAGGTATATTTTCGTGAAAAAGAAGATGAGCAACAGTCATCAAGTGACGAGCGCATCAAGGTCACCTCAGAGAGGTAAACTTCTTTGACTTTCGTTTTTGATTCAAAGCACTCAACACAGTTGTTCAACATTTTCATTTCTCTGGCAGAGTTGAGAACATGTCGATGCGTCTTGAGGAAGTGAACGAGAGGGAGAACACCATGAAGGCCTCCCTGCAGACAGTTGATCTGCGTCTGGCCCAGCTAGAGGAGCTCCACGGTCGTATGGCAGCTGCACTGGAGAAGCTTGCAGGAGTGGACAAACATGAGCTGACCCGAACCATCTCACGAAACTCGTCCGTGAACGACCCTTCCTGCCTCCTTCGCCAGGGCAGCATTAACAGCGCTGACGGTTACAGCCTTTACCGCTTCCACATGGACATGGAAGAGTTTGCATCCAAGCAAAGGGACTCCGAAGAGACCGGCGGCCTCGAGAGACGGCGCAGTTTGCGACAAGCTGCCAGCACATGCGCCCTCTACACCAAGGAAGGTGGTCAGACCCTAGAGGTTGGTGGTTTGGAGAGATCACAAGCCAGTTCATGTGTGGACATTCTCATATCTCCATGTGAACAAAAGCCAGCTTCTGGGGCATCAAGTCAAGAATCTATAGCCAACATAAAGCAAGGCAGCACAATGCTGCTGGATAAACTAATGGATAAAAACAGATTAAAACCTTTATCCCCTCCTAAAAGGACCAAGTCGCTCAAACACTTTCCAGCTGATGAACAACCCACATCTCCTTTGACGAAGAGAAGAGCTATGAGCACCATCACCGTCAACCCTCCTGATAATCCAGAGGAAGCTGCTAAGTCCACAGGGAAAGCTAGCCGTCCCAAAATGGTCTCTTCTCCCAGAAGAGAAAAATCTCTGAGTCATCTTCCGACTGAAAGCCAGAGTCAGACATCTCCCATCTTCAGAAAGAGGACTATGAGCAGCGTCATGTACAGCCCAGCTGATGCAGACGATAGCGTTCAGACAAAAAGTCAAAATCAGTGGTCAGCAAATCAGGAGTTCAGCGTCCATCCAAGTGTTTTAAGTCTCATGCCTAAAGAATCAACAGTCCAACAACTTACACCGCAGTATCAGACTGCCACCACACTTACAGGGTTTGAAAACCTGAATAATATGGACGCACTTCCTTCAGAAGCTGAAGAAAGGACACCACAAACGGAACACGTGGAAGACCACGTGGGAACAAAGGCCAAGCGAAACCCCTCCGACGCCGCGGACTATCTGACGGTAACTGATGAAAGCCATTTGCGATCCTACAGGTCGCAGAGCTGCAACGCAAGCGACAAAAAGGGGAAGCTTTTCGTGTTCGCAAAGGAGCCGAGAGCCTGCAGCAGTGAGCGGGACCTCACTAGAGCAACAAGAGCTTCAGCTGTTGGACAAGAGACGGAGAGAAAGATGACGATGGAGGCAGGAAAGACAGAAGACGGTGCGCCACGAGAGAAATGAACGCGATACATAACTGAAAGGCAAAAACTGACTTCAACAAGAAATACAGAAATAAAGAGACAAGTGACTGATTTGAACAATGAGAAACTTCTAAAACATTTCAGGACTGGATGAAAGAAAAAAACAAACGCTTCCGAATGAATATTAATTTCCTTTACTGTTGCTAACATACAAGAGCCTACAGAGGACATAATCAACAAAACAGTAGTCTTCACCGGCTGTTTTCAGGTTGGAGATGTAAAGAACCCAATGTCTTCTCTTTTATGCAAGAATTAAAAAGAAATACGTGCGTACACAATGTGAACTGTAAAAACACTACGTTTGGCATTTTTATACACCTTCTGTAAACATTTCTTGTCCTCTTAAGATTCTGTGCTTAATAATGACCCTCAAGAGTTTCCTACATCTTTCATGCAAATACAAATAATAATAATCTGGATTTCAGTGCAACTTCCTCTGGGGGGGGGGGGACAACTTCTTACACAGTATGTTTTCAACACTAAAACTTGTATAAATAGTTCAAATGTAAAAAATAAAAAAGGAGAGGGGGGAAAAAAAAGTCTTTTTTTTGTCTGATTTATCAAAACTCTGACGATTCGTTGAGGTTAGAATAATGTATGTGCAACAAAAGGCCATAAGCGTAATAAAAACAAAAACAATAAACAAACATTTTCACAAATACAATCAATGCTGAGACTAGATATATTCGTGTCACAGCATTATAATAAAAATCTGGCAATAGGTAGTACGTACAAAATGATGCTACAATACGAAAGAGTAAGACAACAGTGTGCCACTGATATGGTTATGGTTAGCCCACGGTGAGCAGGCACTGCAAGGTTAGCTACAAACCACTGCGGCAGGTCTTCTGCACCTTTCTCCATTTTTTTGTTTTGTTTTTGTTCAGGTAATTAGGGCGGAATCTCAACCGCACACAATCCGGTGACCTCAGGTGGCGATAAGGCCTCCTGATGATGAGCAGAGTCGTCGCCGCTGCCGTCAGGAAGGCCAAGAGGCAGAACAGGGTCACAGCAGAAACGTGGAAATCGCAGGCCGACAACTTACACGAGCGAACACTTGAAGAACTTGATTCTCTTTGATTTTTTATCTGTGATCTTGACAGGTTTTCCCGATGCATCACCGTTGCTGTCGGTCTAAAAGGGAAGGAAACGGCAGCGAGTCGAGCGTTAGACAGAAGAAGCTGCCGCGTCTATTTTAGGAGCGTCTCTTCACTACTTACAGTCTTTGAGCGCAGGTTGTGTAAGATGTCTTTTGCCACCGTATAAAAAGCCTTGAGCAAAAAAAGGACGAGAAAAGCAAATGTTCATTTGACCAGAAACAGTTGGTTCTGTGTGAGAGTTTCCGAGGATTCAAACCTGCATCTCACCTCTTCTACATTTAGGCCAGACTTTGCACTGGTCTCCAGGAACTTCACTCCATAATCAATAGCCAGCTAAATGGAAATGTAAAATAACACCAGTCACTACAAATTACAAAACTATTTGCCTTTGAAGGGTTTTAAGTTATGACTCACCTTTTCACCTCTGTCTTTAGACACCTGTCTCCTGTCAGTCATGTCGCATTTGTTACCCAGGATCATCTTCTCTATGTCAGATGAGGCATGCTGCAAAACAGAGATTTAAAAAAAAAAAAAAAAAAATGCATTTGTTTCATAAAAATGTATCATTTTAGCTGGTAATATAAAGTCTAAACTCACCTCTTCAATATTCCTAATCCAGTTTTTTATGTTGTCGAAGGACTTCTCGTTGCAGATGTCATAGACCAACATAATACCCTGCGAAGAAAAAGCACGGACCCTGACGTGAAAGAGAAAGGCAGCTTCACAGAAGTACAGTTTGAGAAGCAGGGCCTCACCATTGCTCCTCTGTAGTAAGCTGTAGTTATGGTGCGAAACCTCTCCTGCCCTGCAGTGTCCCTGAATGCATCAAAACAAGGCTGTTCAAAAAGGAAGCGTTTTCTCCCAAAAAGTACTTTCACTTTTCTTCTTCTTCTTCTTCTTTTTATTAAAAAAAGAAAAGAAAAAGGGAACATTCACTCAAATGTCACTCTCACCATATCTGGAGTTTGACTCTCTTTCCTTCCAGCTCTATTGTTCTGATCTTGAAGTCTATGCCTGTGTTTGAAAGGAAAAGGTCACATCATTCTCACACCATCACTTATAGTCTGACAAAATATGGCAGATATCATCTGAGATGAAGCTATAGTAAAAATAAATAAATAAAATTGCATTAGTAATATCAGTACAGTAGTGATAGACTGTGCAGTAGCACTGATGGATGTGAGCTTCCATATACAGTACATGTAATTATAATCTGGACTCAACCATGTGTATTATTGGACAATACAAACATTACTAGCCGTGTGGGTCAGTGAACAGTTGTAATAAATAAATGTGTTTCTCCTTGGAGTGTCCGCAGAGCATACTCGCCTATCGTGGAGATGAAGGTGGTATTAAAGGAATCCTCGCTGAACCTGAACAGCAGACATGTCTTTCCCACGCCGCTGTCTCCGATAAGCAACAGTTTAAACAGATAGTCGTATGTTTTCGCCATTTAAACAAACCGTCGGGCTCCGGACGCGTTGGGTTCGTGAAGGCCGCTCGGTGCCGGCTGCGTTTGGCCCGGGTTGAGATCCACAACTGTCGGCGTCGAGGCGGACAAGCAGGCTGCTGCCAACCCGTGCCGGAGCGTGCTGACGTCACATGTTCGCTTTGCATCATGGGCAGTGTAGTTTCAAATGACGCGGCCTGTAGTCGAGTTCGCTAATGCAGCTGTTTATTTGTTTGTTTGAATTAAAAAAACAAACTTTATTTTACAAGGGAAAAAAATCCATTGAGATTATTAATTAGATTATTATGAGATTATTAATCTCTTTTACCATGATGTTCTGGGCATGTATGGACTGATGGCGACAGTAACCTACATTTCTTTAATTTTAAAATATATACAGAAAAAAAAAACTACTTATATAATTTTAAAGGAAAACTTAAGTGTTGTAAGTATTGTTAGCCATGTTTTACTAAAATGTTAACTAACTACATTGAAGTTAAAAATATGTTTCAGTTAGGGGAAAAATAAAATAAAAATAGGCTACATTAAAAAAAATGTAAACGTTACTTCTTCATTTACATTGGCTTCCTGTATTTTACTGAACTATTTAAATGCTGTCTGGATCACAAACTGTGATTCAAAGAAACATAACTATTTATTTCTGTTATCAATACGTTGCAGTTTGGTGCAACACCAAATTCTGTTACCCTAAAATATTGTTGCATGTTTTATTTTATTTCCCACCCCCCCAAAAAAAATAATTGCGACTTTGACTTTAAGGTTATCCATAATTAACTTAATTGTTCATGTCTAATAAGAAAATACTTCAAATAAATCAAAAGTTGTGGAATATTTTCTTTAAAAAAAAATTTAAAAAAAAAAAGGTTCCTCTCCTAGATCCAAGCATAACCTCGTATCAATTCGTTCGTATCAATCTAAAACACACAGGGTTAATAACAGAATGCACACACATACATATTTAAAAAAATGATATCCATCCATTGTTTTGCTTCTTCCATTTTGGGTCACCGGTGCCCATGTCCATCAATCACTGTACGAGATGCGGGGTACCCTGGACATGTCTCCAGTCCATCACAGGGACACACAGAGACAACCATTCACACCTAGAGACAATTTAGAGTTACCAATCAGTCTAACATGCATGTTTTTGGTCTGTGGGAGGAAACAGTACCTGGAGGAAAACCACACATGCAGAGAGAACATGCTAACTCCACCCAGAAAGGTCACCAGACCAGGATCTGAACCAGGGTCACCTGCTCTGAGGCAGCAGCTCTACCAGTTGTTCCACCATGCTGTGTATTGTACACATTTCAGTATTTTAATAATAAAAACAAAAGTGCAGTCATTGCTTTGTTGCATAATTTAGTTCCCCATCCTCATTTAGACACTTTTAGCAGTTTACATTTTTCATGTCAAACTGGTGTCGTTTCTTCTTGGGTTGTGAGAACGAGGTCTGAGACGTTCACCGGAGATTGCCGAAGATGACGATCGGCTCACCCGATGGAGACCCAGCCAGTGTGTATGTGCGTGCGCCGCTGAACCAAGCGGAGGTGAAGAGGAGGAGGATGAGGCTTGGAGCAGAGGATGGGAGGAAGAGTGGAGTAAGAGCTAGCTGTGTGTGAAACTGGTGTCGTTTCTTCTTGGGTTGTGAGAACAAAGTGTTCAGTCATGTGCAGTCACATGTTGCTGCTCCAAGAGGAAGTACTGTATTAAATCATTTGTTTTTCATAGAAATTGCTGATTTAGCATTTTTCATTGTGTTAAGTCCAACTTTATGCAACAGACAAGAGATGTCAGTAAACATGATAGTTCAAAATTATTTTATTCAACAGGTTTTAAATATTTGTCATAACAATCGACCTTCACAGAAAGTATACAAAAAAATGTCCTTTCAGCTTTTGAGCAGAAACATTTGGGTAGTCAATGATAATTATGTACACAAGGACAAGTTTCAATACACAAAAACAAAAATACAGCTTCATATTTGGAGCATACAGCTCTGTGTGAATGTTTGTATCAAAGATAAATTTAAAAAAACTAAACTAGCAGTGTAAAAGTGAAGAGGAGGTTGAATGATGAACAAATATAAAAAAAGGACTTTACACTCGACATTCAGTGGGTCTGACACTGCACCCCTTGTCTGGGTCCATCCTCATCTTCCTCGTACACGTCCCTGCTGTAGTGTTTCTGCTGAGAATTGAGATCCACCTCACAGAGGTCCACCTCCTCCATGTCGTCGCTCATCATCACTTCCTCTCTGGGAGGAAGAAGTCTTTCCAGCTGGAACATGAGATGCTCTGGGAGCCAGTGTTTTTCTGGGAACTCCACCTGAGGAATAAATCATCATCATCATTATCATTTGTTTGACAGGTGTCATGTGAGCGCGCTGTAAAGAGAAAATGTTCCACATGTACCTGGAACTGAATGATGAGCTGTCCCTTTTCATAAGGATCCCTGTACAGTGGCATGCCCTCGTTCTGGATGCATTTGACGTCGTCGTGTTTGATTACGTCACCTGAAAGAATTACAGACGTTATAATATATTCACAAATACCACCGAGTGTGGCGCTGAGCTGATGCGGGTTCTGTACCTGGTTTTGTGCTGACGATGAGCGTTCTGTTGTCTAACGTCTGGACTGTCTTACTGAAGCCACACAAGGCCTCTACAAGTTTGATGTCCATCTTCATGACCAAGTCGTTGTCTCGTCTCTGGAAAACTGGGTGTTCCTTCTGATCCAGGACAATGATCACATCTCCAGGCTCCAGTCCAGGTTCCTGGTCGCCCTCTCCATGAAACGTGATTTTCTGGCCATCTTTCATACCTGATGAGAAGCATTTATGTTGCTTAACACTTTCTGCTCATCAAAATACCTCCAGTATCTGAGGTCAAAGTATCTTACCTTTGTCAATGTGAACCTCGAGAATCTTCTTCTTGCGTTCTACTTTGAGTCCGTTGCAGTTCTTGCAGCGGTCCTTCGAGCTAAATTTTTCGCCCTGTCCCTGACAGTCAGAACACATGGATTGGATCTGCTGAATCATGCCTGGCCCCAGCTGCTGCACTCTGATCTGTACACCTCTTCCTTTGCACGTTGAGCACTTCTCCAAGGCACCCTTTTTACCACCGTAACCTGCGATTAAAAACACAAAGCTCGTTTCTTCTGACACCAGTAGATGTTTTATTTTACTGAATTAAATCTTAAGTGCTTACCGTCACATTTCTCACAGATTACGTTCTTCTGAAGCCCGAGCTTCCTCGTTGAACCATTGTACATTTCCTCTAGTGTAACAGCAAGCTGATGAACAACATTCTTCCCTACAGATAAATAAAACATGTTAAACCTTTTTAATCACTACAACATCCTGAGTCAGTTCTGAAGATTTTGAAATTACAGCATACCTCTCCTCTCTCTCTGCATCCGTCCTCCACCTCCAAAGAACATGTCAAATATGTCCATTGGAGAAGATCCTGAGTTCATGCCTCCCTCTTTGATAGCTTGCTCCCCTCCTTGGTCGTACAAGTCCCTCTTCTTTGGATCTGATAGCACTTCATATGCCTGGGAGATGAGCTTAAACTGTGAAAACAAAGTAAAAAAAATAATAATAATTAACTCTCATAGAAAAACTACAGTACATACCAAACTGTTTCATACATTATTCTTAAGGCGATGTTTTGTTCATGTGTTACGCGTATCATATCTCATTGGGGAGCAACTAATTAGTGACGGAGTCTCCAGAGTGTGTTGTAATGTTTACGGTGAGTTAATTTCCTTGCATGAATCACAGAAACTTGAAGTCTTATTCACATTTTGAACATGTAAAAACAAACAAACAAACAAACAAACCAAAAAACAAGTGCAACAAATTCTCACTTCTTATATTTTACTATCTGAATTGTATCTTGAGCATTTCCAACCCATCGCAAGAGTCCGGGAGTTCTCATTAAACCGGAAACATCCCAAGATGACGATAATGACTGAAAAAAACAAAAACAAACCATAAATAAAATGAAAAATATCCCATCTTAAATCTGCTCGCCTTCATTTCAAGTGTACCGCAGAAAATTAAATCACAAATATGAGGAAGGCTGCTACATTTTCTTGCAATTCTGAGAATCTAACAAGTCTTTAAACAGCAGTAGCCCAGTGAGACTATTACGTCTTTCTGACCAGGAGGGGCAGCAAGTTTATGGGCAGGTCAGGGAGCAGTGCCTCCCCTGGACCTCCCTACAAGTGTATAAGTGCCATGTGTTATCATTGTATGCGCCTATACAATGATGAAATTAGTTTTCTGCATTTAACCCATCACACCTGAGATCAATGTTGGCAAGTCTGCTTATTTATTCTGGGACTTTTGGCTTACACACTCATACTGTGGCCGACCACTAGAGGGCTCTACTCACACACAGATGCCAGGATGTTTTAAATAGATGTAGAAAAAAAAAGACTTTTGTCATAAAAGTATGTTATACAAAGTGTTTAGCATAATTTTGATGTCGTTTATGTGTAATGCCATAATAAATGTATGTTCATATTGTTTAAAACCCCGCCTCTGTTTTACACAATGCAGTGGGTTGCCAGTTGGGCTTATTTTAATAGAGCTAGTTGATTGTTTCTATCGTGTGTTTCTATCGTGAGATCTTGCAACACTGGAGCAGTGGGTCAGCTTGTAGATGCCCGAGGGGCAATTAGCAATTAAATGTCTAGCTCAAGAACACCACAACACGTGTGGCATAGCGGGGAATCGAACCACCTGAGTTTCTGGTCCAGAGTCAGCTGCCCTGCCTCTACACCAGGGGTCACAAACACGGTCGCCTGCAGGGACCACATGAGGTGCCCATGTTCTAAAAGTAGCACTCATCATCAAGGAGCACCATGTAAAAATCATTTATTATACATGTATTTTTAAATTTAAAAAATATTTGCAAGAATGTATATTTGAAAAGAAAACAATTAATAAAACTTTTAAAAAAAAGAAGTAGTTTTATGTATACAGTTTAGCAATCTTGCCTGGGGTCAAAGTTCAGACTCATGACCACTCCCTATTTCTGCAACAGGACAGCTACAAGCTAGTTTTACCTTCCAGAGGGGGAATGGCAGAAACATGTAAGAAAACACATTTGCACAGTGACTGTGAGGAAAAGGTCTTTTACAGTGTTGAAAGACAAGTGTGTCTGTGTCTCATTAGTTGCTGTGGCGACAGCAAAACACAACGAGGAGCAACACTTCATCAGCTAACACGCTAGCTTAATTCAATGATAACTAGCCCCCTGGTGGCTCACAACAGACAGAAGAATGTCAGCACCGCTTTGTTTAGGACTGGAAACGATCTCAGCTGCTTTTGGGTGAAGGCAGGGACACCCAGGACAGGTTTCCAGTTTGTCCCAGAGACACCCAGGTGTGGACAGGTCCATAGTTGCCAAGTCCGCTTATTATAAGCGACTTTGGGCTTTCTGCAGTCACTTATAAATTTGTTGAGTCACTTGTTGCGGCTTCTTGAGCTTGTTTGGAATGTAAAGTCGCTTATTTGGGCTTGCTATTCTTTGTTCTTTATTCTTTGTTTAGAGTGACAAGGCCAAGATAAAATGAGCTCCAATAAGTGGGAAATGTGGGGAAAAAATA
>JARVJN010000002.1:29098971-29109848 GCA_031763805.1 Argolebias nigripinnis
CTCGCATTATGGTTTTGGCAAGTGTTTTACATCGGATGCCATTCCTGACACAACCCTCACCATTTACCCGGGCTTGGAACCGGCACAAGAAAAACACTGGCTTGTGCTCCCTAGTGGCTGGTTTTATGGTTTTATGTATTCTTTCATATACTATGAGATATGTTTTTTTATTTTCTTTATCTTCTGGGTTTTAATGTTAAAAAAATGATTTGGGGGCTTTTAGAATCGATTCTGAATCTCCAGGACTAACAATCTAGATTTAAAAAAATATATATAATATAGTAAAATACTATTGAATGTATCAAGAACCAGATCAGTAAATAATATATTTCCATGAACACTCAACAGTTTTTATTTGCCAACACCTGAACGACGTTAAGGGAGCTGTGACTGAGTCGTATGGTAATGTGGCCTTTTGAGAGGGCAAAACTCATATTCTGTGTTGTAAACATATACAGTAATGACATCAACATACTGTATACAAGAAGGATAAACAAGAAAGAGTTGAAAAATAAAAGTCATATAAAGAAACATGTTTCTGACAGTCGCATGTAGCTCATTCACACGTGAAGGGAAATCAATTGGACCTCCACTTCCTTTAAGTAGCAGCTAATCTGAGCAGGCACGGGTTAAGTTCATCTCCTGAACAGGATGATGGTTCTGACTTCAGGCACATTAAGGGTCACAGCTGCTCTCATGTTCAGACCTTTCTGTGAAAGAATTCTACGTAAGAGCTTTGTGGACTGAAGCTTTTAGCATTTTTTTTCTGATTAGACCACCAGGCTGAGTCAATTCTCACTTTAAACGCTGTCGCATCTTTCAAATGCTGACGCTCGCTGTCAGAGGTCGCAGGGATAAAGCCAAGAGGCGACGAGGTTTGAAAGATTCTGAGAATTTGGTGGGACAAAAAAAAACGTTATTGTGAGAACTGCCAGCAAATTAAGGCACCAGGGCGCTCTTAAAGAAAGAGGCAATGACCGATCTAATAGCCGGCGGCGCATGGCCTCACGCTCACCTGCAGCCTCTGGTCCTTGGGTGTTTTCCTGTGGAGCAGTTCTGTGGCAACACAAAGGGACACAAGTGCTGCTGCACTCAGAGGCGCACACGCTCGCCGATGGAGGTGATGACAGGTCGCAGATCTGCAGCAGAGAGGAAAAAATAATGAGCTTATGATGACACACTGAAGACATTTGCTGCGTTGCTTACTCTCACACAGCTACGTGCACACCAACTCATACATTTCACACGCGATCACGAGTCTCATCAGGCAAATAGTTTGCAAAAGGCATGTTTTAGTCTCTGCGGCCTCCACGTCCGACCACACAGCTCTCACCACCTACCTGCTGTTCCCAGTTCGCCGCACACACAAAAGACCACACGAGAGGAGCTGATAGAATGAACTGTCCACACTTAACACACTACGAGTGGCTTGTCCACAATGTGACGAGATCACATTAACTGCACTCAGTAGCGAAGCTTACACAAGTGTTATTGCACTAACAGCACCATGTAGACAACACTGATGTATTTATCATCTCTCACACTAATGATTCCTGCCGCAGGTCACAAGGCAAGGCTTTGAAAGTGTTCTGCTTTTTATGTGCTGTGAATCCTGAATTAAGACATAATACGATGACATGTCGGTTGTGTAAATTATTCAACAGGATTTTCTCTGCACGTGAACTGTTTTCTGGACCCAGACAGTAACAAATGTTGTTTATTGTACTCACAAATAAGTTCATTTAGAGATCTCAGTGTGGTACCATGAAGAGATACACAGTTGTAAACATAAGATCACACTGGTGGCTCAGTTGCCTCTCAACAAAGAAAGTTGCTGGTTCAATTCCCAGCCCAGAACCTTTCCAACAAAATGCAGTCAGGTCATTTGGACGGTTTCTTTTTTTCTTCTTCTTCTTTTTTTTGGAGATGTTTCGTCCTTCATCCAAAGGACTTCCTCAAGCTGAGGAGCCAGAAACAAACTGAGTCTCACAAGCAGCACACTCACATTGTGGACCAACCAGTTTGCAGCTTTTGGGGCCCACCCTCTTGCCCGTTGACTCCTCTGAAGCAGCCATAGCCAAAGTGGTTCAAAACATCAAAGTTCATACTCAATAATCCAGGATTATGTTTAAAAACATGCATGTTAGACTGATTGGTAGCTAAATTGTCTCTAGGTGTGAGTGAGAGAGTGAATGGTTGTTTGTCTTGTTTGTCTCTGTGTGTCCCTGTGATGGTCTGGAGACCTGTCCAGGGTGTCCCCCACCTCTCACACAGTGACTGCTGGACATGGGCACCAGTGATCCAAAAAAGAAGAAGAGGGTAAAGATAATGGATGGATGGAAGATCACATTGAACTCCTGCTAATAATTAATGTTTTTAACAAGATATTTATCTAAATCTTCTCCATTTGTGTAACAAGAGATCCAAAATACAGTTCATCTAATAGTGTGAGTTAAAGAAATGGTTTACACCTTTTAGAGTGAGGTTTGTGAACAATTAATATAGTTTGACGCAATAATGCATAATTCAGATTGATGAGCTAATGAAAAGTCTGTCTGGGGCCAAGACCCTGTTGGATTTTGAAAATCTAAAAATAACTTCAGTCTCAAAGGTGTAGTGGTTTGTCTATCCACTATTTGTTTACTCGCGTCTTTTTTTCAGGTTATGGGGAGGCAGGGCGCACAGGTAGCAAGTCCACTGTGACCACAAAGATACAAAGAACACTCACACCAAGGGACAATTTAGAGTCACCAATGTACCCAACATGCATAATTAGTTATCTGTGATGAGAAGCCAGAATACTGGAGGAAACCCACACATGCACATGGAGAACCTGCAAACTCCACAAAGAAAGGTCCCCGGAGGCGATACTGTGACTTTCTTGCTGAGAGACAACAGCACTAGCCACTGTCCTCCCATGCCACACATAAGGATATTTTATATACCATTACATGTCAATATTTACATATGACATGGTTTTTCTGGCAGAAAATGTGTGTTTCACACTGCAAAGAAAGTTACATAATTACTGGTAGTTGTTTGTGTCACTATTTTCCCAAAAACTATTCATATAACTATTTGTATCTGTGGAATGAAAAATTGACAATGATCTAAATTGTAAAAAATAAATTATTAGAATGAATTTTTTTTTATATTTTTTTAATTTTTTTTTAGATTGTAGCTGTTTCAAGATGGAAAATGTCTAGTTTGGTCTTGGCTCCACGCCGACTTGGCCAGTCCAGTTAGAATTAAACTTTTTTCTCCAGTTGAGGTATCTCAAAAAGCTATCTACAACAGGTAAGATATGAATTGTTAACTTTGCACAGAACACCACTTAAAATAACCGGAGCTTTATGGGGTCTTGTATATAAATGTATCTTGTAGGAGTCAAACGAATGTGACGAAACAAAGCTCTTAGTACAAATTAAAACCCAATTCATTGTCTTTCATTTAAAGTTTTATGACATAAACTTGGCTGCAAAACGAGACATTTTGTGCACCCAAGAAGCAAAGCTGCTTTCAGCAAAGACATCGCCCGTGGCTGCAACTGTGGATTTAAAAATCAACTCCCTGTAGAAATTTTAATGTCAGTTCCTCCCATATTTGATCTGGTCACAGTCTACCTCCCGTGAGTTTGTGTGCAGAACAGAAGGAGTCAGGAGGAGTTTGGTGACTTTAACGATCTGAATGTCAAGGTTAAAAGCTCCTTGGTATTTTTGCCTTGCTTGAACACACTCTTGCCTTTTGTTTTAGTGAGAACTTGAACATTCTAATGCCTTTTTTATTTTCAAAGCGCAAAAGCAAACTTTTATTTCTAATGTGAAATTCTTCTTAAGTGAGCTGTAAAGTAATCATCGATTCCACGTTCGGAAAGCATGAACAAAATACTGCGCAGGTCAGAGAAGCTGAATCGATATGGCACTCATCACTTGGGGCTCTCCTGTTTCCCCTTTCCCTCTGAGCTGGAAATCCCTGAAAGCAGCATCTTTATGTTTCAACTCCCAACATGTTCACTTTACACCAAACAAATTGTTCCCCGGAGACCTTATTCAACCTAAATGTGTTCCTCTCCTGCTCGTCACCACTTTGATTACTGAGACTTTGAAACCCTCCCAATCGATGAGCCGAGGCATCTGTTCCAGCTGACAAACAGCTGAAATAGCAACATCCTTTAAAGCTCTTGAGGCACATGTACAAATTTCTGAACACAGAGTCTAGGTTTGTGTGGGATTCAGTGCGTTTGATAAGAACACCCGAATCCTGGCGTCCTCTTTCAACAGCAGACCTACCTGGAGAAACATTAGCTCAGATGAGGCAGAGTCACCTTTGTCCCCTGGACTGCCTATCAGCAGAGACATTTGAATGATTAAAACCATGTGTCTAAAGTCAGTGACTTATGGAAGTGCAGCACAATTAAGCACCCTGTCCTCTGGATGACCAGCTCCTGCGTCGTTGGATGAATGACGCTCAGCGGGCAGATCTGTGCAAAACCTTACATCTTTGAACCCGTTTCTTTGTCCTGTTTTTAACTTTACGCTGGTTTTCCTCGACATAATCAAAACCACTCAACAGAAACGCCACCCGAATATTGCAATCTCATCTGAAGCACCACGAGAGAATCCCTGATCAGAGCTGTGTGACACGTCTTTGCACAAGCCGCCCATTATTCCACCTCTCAGTTCGAGCGGAAGTCTCGCATACAACTTTATGCGAATTCTTCCAGATACCCAATCTGTTTTGTAATCACTACTGAAGGATTCTGCAGCATCCTAATTTAGAGTGATCTAAAGGTTACCGATGTTACCGCACTGCACAGACTGACAATGAGATAAACCCCCACGCTGGCGAGCGTTTTCTCTCACTGGTGGCGCCGAGTCATTAGGAGTCAGGGCTCATTAGAGAGGCCATGGTGTGGTGCATCAGAAACACTGGTTCCCCTGGTTTCCACAACATACCTGAATGTCTGATGTGTTTGAGGCCCGAGGGAGAAGAAGACGGCTAAAGAACATAAGTGAAATGATAAATCTCTGCTTGTCAGGTGAAAAATATTTATAGTACCATGATTGAGTTTATTGCTTAATTAAATAGGATTTAAGGGTAATTTCACTTTAAGTGTGCTTTAATTGCCTGGGATTTTGTACTGCACAATATTTAGGACGGATTTATTTATTACATTTAATTTATATTTGCTATGGTTTGTCAAATAAGACATTTAAACACCTGGAAAATCTTGACCAAATCGCATCCTAGGATAGATGTTTTTGTATTTTCATAATCTCACTGAGCTGCAACTCCTGGCGACATTAGAGACATTTAAAAAAAAAATGCAAATTTTCTCTTGAAATTACACTAAATTGATATGTTTGTGCACATCCCTCAAACGCACAATCTACTGGGAAATTTTGGGCCAAATTTGAGCATCCATAACTGGCGCACCACAACGTTCTTGCAACATTTGCATGAATTTCTTGCGACATAATTGCTCATTTTTGACACATGTGACATCTGCTCGACAGTCGCGAGAATGTTGTGTGAGAGTTAAGCATGAAAAGTGAGAAACATGGAATCATATAAGTACAGAGCGTCTCTCCAGACCAGCAATCATTTTGTCATCAGACATCAAATGATATGGGGAGGGGGGAAAAGGGCAGAAGCTGCTGGATGAGGAACCCAACAATGAGAACCATGCTGATATGTTAAAGGCTGCAGCATGGCGCCTGTTGCTGCAGTCAAATAAAAGCTGGCTCACATGGTGCCATTATGTGGTGCCTGAAACCTCCAGCTCTCACTGTTGACGACAATCAGTCACATTTTAGTTGGATAAGTTGCCAACCCCTTGTAAAAAATTCTCATGTTTCTCAGACTTCAACTCACAGAAACTATGTAAATTGGGACCGTTTTCAGGCATGTTCCAGATGTGCGCAACTTTATGATTATGTTGATAGAAAATTTATCACACACATTTTTAGAACATGCTCAAAATTCCTGTAATATGAGAGTGAGGTTCTATGATTCACAAGAGGTTGTGAACTTTTTGAAACATTTTACAAACTTCCTTGTCAACGTTGTTTGAATTTGGACATCAAAAGTAGCAGTCCAGTGAGACATGAGCTTTAGCAACAATTAATTTTATGTTTATTATTGTTCTCCAGCCTCATCTGAGTCGTTGTGGAAAAATTACTTATTGTACTGTTACTAGCTGCTAATGAATGCCAACAAGTTTGTAGGTTCAAAAATGTCCTTGCAGAAATAAACAATTGACATAGATACCATCCATTATATTTACATATTTCTTCCTTTCTGGGTCACGGGGTTTACTGATGCACACATCCAGCAGTTACTGTGCGAAAGGCAGAGGACACCCTGGACCCTTCAGTCCATCACAAGGACACAATAGTCATAGTTTTCCTGCTTGTTCTCGACGAAGGCGGACGCTTCAGCTCCTGCTTTACTCTTTCCCCTGTGAACCCCCCCCCCCCCCCCCCAACTCCCCTACCCGCTCCCTTCCCGAGGACATCTGTGGGCCTGTGTCAGAGCCAGCTGATAGACACTGCACCATCTCTTATCAGGACCATGGAACTTTCTGGCAGCGTCCACAGACAACTCACTGCCTTCGTCGGCCTTCCTCATGCATATACTGTACAGTACAGTATGTATTATGATGTCATGAGTATGTTGCTGTTTCTGTGCTGAGGTCTTTGTTTGCAACTCTCACACTGTGCACCATCTAGGACACACTGTGAGATATAAATTTTTGTATACCTCCCCTCCCCTTGTGTTTCTCTTTTTCTTATCTAAACAAAAAAGGTAGTGCCTTCCGAAGGCCAAGACCTCAGACACTTCCGTCTCCCCATGTCTGTTTGTTTACGTTTTCTTGTATGGGCTGTACTGAACTGTAATTTCATTGTGCTTCGTTGCAATGACAATAAAGCTGATTTTGATTCTGATTCTCATATAGACGAGCGAGACAAAACCATTCTCACTCACAGCTAGGAACAATTTACAGTTACCAATCAGCCCAACACATTCTTGTGTTTTAATAGATTGATTATTCTATATTTGATCAGTTTTCTCATGAATAAAAGGATTTTAAAGGCTAAAGTATGTGTGCTGGAATGGCAAATGTTAACAAGTCATAAGGCCCAAGAGAGTGCTTGTTGCTGCTTTTATGGGATATTGAGTGATGCTGACAACTCAATAGAGCTAAGGCAGGTGTCTATAAATCTGACCTCTCTTCTGGGTATTTTACTTTTTATTACACCACCATAATTAGATTTGACCATCTTAACACAATCTACCTAAAACTTTATGTCAACACTTCCAAACCAGAAACATGGCATGTTGCTTCCTTATAGATGTTAGCTGTTTACTGAGCATGATACATGGTGGCATGAAGCATGAGCTGAGCTAAGCATGCAGAAAATCCTGCACTGTTTTACTGTAACTGTGGGCTTTGGGATAATATTTTCAGATGAACAGAGAGCATGCAAAATATGCAATTTGAAGTTTCCCTGGAGAAAGTGAGAGTACTCTGCATCCCCATGTATATTTTCCCTTGTTTAAATATTGTATCAAATAATGTAAAGTATACACTACATATAGGATATTTGAAGTAGACATAAGCTTGTGTAGTGAATGTACGCACGGAGTAAAAAGTAAAACTTACCTTCAAATCATTAAGGGTATTCCAGATCAAACTTATGTCACAAATGTAATGCAGAAATATGTCCTAATAAAACAAACTTAGCAACAAAACAAAAAATAGAGGTAAATAAGTAAGGTGACTGAGTCTATTGAAAAAATGTACGAATAACAGTTAATTTAATTAGCTGTGGTGTTTTGATTAAGTTTGAAAGTGTGTAAGAAGTTCAAATCAAAGGTTGGGGAGGATAAACTGACTGGTTCACGTCAAAATGTGGGGAAAAAATCTTAAAAGTTTTATTTACATGTATTACTTTCCACAAAAATAACACAACAGCATCTCCTATAAGACCTTTCGTGATTGGAGTAAACCATGCGTCAAATTTTTTTTTCATTTAAAAACAATTTTAACTGACAAAGTGCTGTACAAGGTACAAAACATAAAATCAATGCATAGTAAGTCAGCAATATACATTATATATATTTTTTATCAAATACAGTAATACAATAAAAGCTCAGGTAATCTGCTCTCCTGGAACTGAAACATGAAATAAAACAACACATCACCTGCCGCCTTGCATGGAAAGGTTTTAAACTTTAAAATATCTCATATGTGTGGGGATGAGTCTCAGCTACTACCACAACAAATGTGAGCTCATTAGGTTTAAAATGGTCTGAGTTACAGCCAGTTTCAAGCTGGATGTGGTCAATTAGCTGTAGTGGCCATTTTTAATTGGGTTTTCTTCAAAAAGTTGCAGTCAGGCATCCATTGATGAGGTTGGGTATCATTAAAATATATCCAGTGATTCATGGGTTACTTTGCTAACAGATCAACACAAAAACAGACAGTTACACTATCACCCATTTTTCAGGATGGCACAAAATAAAACTGTCATATTTATTTTTGCATTACAGGCTTTATCTTTATTAAGTCAAGTCAAGTCAATTTTATTTATATAGCAGAGTTAAAACAGATAACTGTTATCAATGTGCTTCACATGCAACATAAAAGAGGTTTAAAAAATTACAAAACAGTATCACACACTAATGGTAAAAATTATGATATTAACAGCAGTAAAATTATAATAAAAATGTATAAGAACAGCATTAAAATGAAAACACAGTAAAAAAATATATACCATATATACACTAAGCTCACACAGTGTAAGGTAAGGGGTGTTCACTTCAGGATAAATTGAGGTTGCTGATTGGTCAGTTGCTGACGTTCCTACTGGATTGATCAGCAGGTGGGTCTAAGATCTGACTATTGCAACAAACAAAAAATCAGATTTTACTGGCCATTTTAAGATTGTCATCATTTATTCAATTTTTATTCAATATTCATTCAATATTTTGGTGAATCTAAAGTGGAGACAGTGTTGAGCACAGACAGAGCGACTCCACACAGCCTGTCTATAGAGTACACCTGCGTCCTCAGGCCATACTGTGGATAAAGCACCTGCAGCTCCTCAATGAAATGATCATAGAGCTTTTGTTGGGCAGGCGCCCACCCTGGGACAAGTGCAGCTCTGTTTTTGGCCACTTACAAAAACTGCCTAATATTTAGTGCTTTGTCACTGGCTTAGAAAAGCGTTGCTCTCAATCCTCCTGCTCAATTCAGAAAAACGTCCTGTTGCTCCGACATTGCTTCAAATACGTCTGATTGCACAACAAATAGCTTTATGAGACAAGAACATTGTCTCTTTTTTACAGTTCAGTGAAAGTTTAGATCACTCCTGCAGTGATTCACACAATTGCTCACAAAACCACAGGAACTTATGTGTAGCGCAAAACTTTACTTATATTTTTGTGTTTTAATCAAATTGCCCATGGCTTTGAACTTTCAGGGGCAGATATTTTTTTAAGAGCAGAAGCAGAAATGCGAAGGGACAGCTCTGATAGAAAGTGTGTTAAATTAGTGCTTATGTAATTATTTTCAGATTACATATCCAATATAGGTTTTATTCATTCAAGGCAGTCCCATTTGTTCATAACTTTATTATTAATAAGCCAGAGAGTTACTTGATCCAAGCAAACAGTTATCTGAACGCACCCTGTCAAAATAAGAGAGTTCCTGCATCCTGTTCGGGCAGGATCCGGCTAAAAATAAGCCCTGGTTGTAATTGTTGTTAGTGCAGAAAAACTTTGGACTGCAGCTGCCTGTAGTGTGCACGTGCGACTTCACTTATGAAGCATTTCACCTCCGTGGGGGGTTCCCTCAAAAATCTCCACCTTCAGTTTCAGAGAGAATGAGGCCGTTGTCTGTAAATAAATGACCGAACATTTCACGTCATGTAAACGGGGCCTCAGAGTGGCTGTCTGTCCATCAAGAGACACATTTCATAGATGGATGATCGGCTGACGTCTATTATCTGTCTATCTAAAAAAAAAAAAAAGCCAAGTCTGGTCCTCTGGACATTCAAAAAACAAAACTTTTTCTACCTGGATTATTGAGCATGCATCAGGGTATTATCTATCTTTGAGAGCAACAGGTAGATCACGATCAACGTATTGGGCGCCCCTGGTTTAGAGGTTTTGGTTTGCATTCACAGCCAGAAGAGGGTTCAGTGTTGAGATTAGGGTTAAATAAGTCAAGAAAGGACAACTTTTTCAAGTAAGAATAAACAAGCTGTCTGTGCATGAGGCTGTATTTATGCACTTTGTTGCGCTGTTAGCAGAGTTGCAGCACTGCGGTGAGGTTTGTGACAGGTGAGACACTGACTGTCTGGAATCAGATGCTCACATATATGAACCCAAAATAGAAGTTTATCTTTCAGTTCAGCCTTTTTTGTCTTTTAAAAAGGCATCTAATTATGTTCAACTCCATACTCCTCTCTTTTTAAATAAAAACAAAAAACAAATTACCGTTGTTTTAAGATGAATGAGTTTGGAAAAATGATGAGTTTAGAAAAATCCTTTATAGTTTTGAGATATGATCTTCCACCCCCACTCCTCTGCAACATAAGAATGCACAGGGACATTTCATTGTCCCTATGTGGCAACACTGCCCCCTATCAGTGCGGCAAGGTACTTTCTGCTCCGTCCTGTATATTTTCACAGTGCATTTATGACCGATTAGAAAGAAGAAATATATCGGTCACACACTTCATTCAATATGTTAGACAGACTGTAGATTAGAACTAGGGATGCACCGATCCACATTTTATTGCTTCCGATCCGATCCCGATACTTAAATCTGCGTATCGGCCGATACAGATCCGATCCGATACTGAAAA
>JARVJN010000002.1:29400723-29411785 GCA_031763805.1 Argolebias nigripinnis
TTATTTGTATTAACTTTTATTTTTTTGTTGTGTTATCCTATTTTATTTCTTTTTCTTTCTTGATTGTCTTTTCTGTCTGTTCGGAAAAAAAAACACTATTAAAACTTTATTATTAAACTTTTTTATATCATTTTATTAAAAAACTTTATTATAAAACTTTTTATAACACTATTATAAAACTATTATACCACTATTAAAAAACATAAAACTTTTTTATAATATTTTATTATAAAACTTTTTTACAACACTATTAAAAAACTTTATTATAACACTATTATAAAACTTTATTATTAAACTTTTTTTTTACATTTTATTATAAAACTTTTTATAACATTTTATTATAAAACTTTTTATAACATTTTATTATAAAACTTTTTATAACACTTTATTAAAAAACTTTTTATAACACTATTAAAAAACATTAAAAACTTTTTATAACATTTTATTATAAAACTTTTTTACAACACTTTATAAAACTTTATTATAACACTATTAAAAAACGTTATTATAGCACTATTATAAAACTTTATTATTAAACTTTTTATAACATTTTATTATAAAACATTTTTATAACATTTTATTATAAAACGTTATTATAAAACTTTATTATAAAACTTTTTTATAACACTTTATCATTGCCCACTGACAAAAGCTGAAGGTGGAGCGATGACGTTTTGTTACCAAAACACTTCCTGAATCTCTGCACAGACTTTAATAAAACATTCAGAAAGTCCGCAGCCCAATTCAAGATGGCTGCCAGAATTAATCAACAGTATCCAACATAAGACAGGTTGTAACTTTACACATATTGAGACAAACGCTTGGTGTGGTAGTAGCCGAGAGTCATTCACAACACACACCCTGAGCATAAGAACGTGGTCCAAAACTGTGACAGGAACGGTGGCGGGTGCAGCCAGAACAGTTCTTCAGCATCAGATCTGAAGGCTCTCTGAACGTCCTCCTGTTTTATTTATTTATTTATTTATTTATTTATTTATTTATTTATGGTTAATTTTCCAGTAATTTTCAGTCCAGTTTTGTCCTCAGAGGAACGTTTTGCTCTATTTGTCAAATATCTTATGTATGACAACAACATGAACCTCCTGGAATTCTGTTCTGGCTTTTGGTGTTGGAAAATAAAATATAAAAATAAAAAATATCTAATGAACCGCTGGATGGGTTTTACACGAAACTCCCAGAAGTTAAGTAAATCTACAAGGGGTCAACTTTTGGGAACAATCAGATCCAAGATGGCTGCCACAGCTAATCATCCTCAGCAAACAGAGATGATTACACTCAAGTCAAGGCGACGGGCGATATGCATTCCCTCCAAAAATGCTACTTTTGTTTCAAGCCAAGTTATACAGAATAAATATAAAGTTGTAAATTCAACTAAAGAAACTGGAAGAAATGATCCCTTGGTGACAAAGTGCCTAAAGCTCAGACCTAAAATAAATTACAGGTAGTCCTCGACTTACGACGTTTTGGGGTTACATCACGCATCTCATAAAAAATAAATTTAGAAAAATCTTATTTTATGTGTTTAAATGTTCTTTATTTTATGTGTACAGAACTTTGTTGCAGCTGTGGTTGTTTTAAATGGCTTTATACATAAATTATTATTATTACGGTATTATTATTTTGAAGCCGATTACGCAGTTTTCGGTTAGCTTCGGTTAGCTCCAGCTTCGACAGCCGGCTTTGGACAGACCGTGTGTCCGATCAGAGATTGCTTCGCTCGGATAAATGAGCTGGAAACGCTCGGTGAACTCTGGGGACGTCTCAGGCAGAGGAACGGCTCGGCGACCTGGATGTTGGTGGGACCCGGAGCTAACCTGCTAAAACGCGGACAAACGGCTTCACCAGCTCCCAGTAAGAAATTAACTACAGTACTTATTTTTTCCCTTCATTATGGCTCCAAATGTACTGTATGTGTTTTTTGATAATTATGTAGGGTACTGTGTTAGGATAGGCGAAGTGCTTGGTAACTGTACAGTACAGAACGTGTATAAGTGGCGGCTAGTGTGTTTTCCGACTTATGGCGATTTTCGACATGCAAACGGCCGTAGGAACGGAAGTCGTTCGTAACTCGAGGACTACCTGGATTTTAAATGTAATTTATGAAAGAAAGTAATAAAAACACGTTTGATGGTACTGTTCTAAGCTTTTCATTTGTTTCTGTTTGCTCTCCAGAACCTGGCAGTGGAAGTTCCTGATAAAATCACCAGATACCCCTTTACAATCACAAAAGGGCAGATCGACCCGACGGCGGCCGATTTCTGTCACTTCAAGCAGAGCTTTACTTTGTGCTGGGGCAGTGTGTTTGATGCTCTGGAGGACCTGAAACAGCTGCTCAGGGACTTTGCAGTGCCTTTAGCGACAGTCAGTGGAGAGCGTCTCGTGGACGTATGTCACAGGTGGGACGCTGGTTGGAGAAAGGCCCCATCAGCAGTCACTCTCCTATCAGTGCTTGAGAATCAGGAGGAGGTATCAGATCTGGTCTCACGCCCAGGTCAGCGCTACAAGGGAGAGGGAGGCATGGAGGCCGCCGCCATCCATATACAGTCCTGCTGGAGGCGCTACTCGGCCAGGACGGCCTACCTGTGGCACCTGCGACGCAAGTGGGCCGCACACATTATCGCAATGTCATGGTGGGGGCACGCTCAGAGGTGTCGTGTCAAAAAGGCCCTCCAGGCACGGAGGCTAAGTCAGTTAGAAAACCATCGCAGGAGAGCACAGGTGATGTTTTTTTATCTAAATGTTGGTGATTTGTCTTTTGTGTCTTACCATATTATCAATTAGGCTTGTAATGATAAACAATAAATCAATTAATTGCATGATAAATGAAAATCATCGACCTCATTTTCATTTATCGACTTTATCGTTTCTTCGTGTCTCTTTCTGCTGAAGACACTGGATGACAAAAGGTCAACTCCGGTGCTCTTCACTGACCCCTCTCTTTCGCTTTAAAATCCATTTTAATTGTCCAAATTTGCGTTTTTGGATTGTTAAAAGCAGCTAAGCTGAGAAGCTAATCTACGAGCTAAGCTAACAGGCTGACCTCGGAGAAAAACCTCCGTCTTGTCTAAACTCTAAAATTCACGGTTGAAACCCGTGCCTTCGTACAAAAAGTTGTTTTTCTCTGAAAAAAGAAGCTGAGAACTTGTTTATGATTTTTTATTTTTATTAAAAGCTTTGTGTGAAAAATGCTATGCTCAAGAGTTCAAACCACACCGAGCGTTCTCCATTTTGAGAACCGGAATTTTTCTTATAGAGACACGCTGCTCGCTCCCTCACTATCCATCCTTCTGTACAGGGGCTGAGATGGTGTAGAGGCAGGGCAGCCGGCTCAGGACCGGAAGGTCCCGGGTTTGATCCCTGGTCACTGCATACCTCGTTGTGTCCCTGGGCAAGACACTTAACCCCGAGTTGCTCCCGGTATGACTGGCTGGCACCTTGCATGGCAGCTACCGCTACCAGTGTATGAATGTGTGTATGAATGGGTGGATGGCTGGTACTGTGAAGCGATTTGGGGCCCCTCATAGCGGTCTAGAAAGCGCTATATAAGTAAGCTCCATTTACCATTTACCAAACTGTCTTATACTGCCACCCAGTGGTCAAAAGAGGTACTACATTCAAAATAAAATTAACCAACATATCTTCTTAAATTGGACAACAATAACTAATTATTGCCAAATTTCAAACAATATTATCATTTATTGCAATAATTTCTTAGACAATTAATCGCCCAGCAAACTGGTTATCATGACAGGCCTATTTTCAACTGATTTATTTAAGAGTTTTTCTTGTTATGTTTGTAAAAAATCTTGCTTAAAAAAAATTCCCATCTACCGGTATTCAAAATACAAAATATCCTATCTAAATTTATATAAATACCTAGTATGGAGCCTTTAGTGCTCCAAAATAGTTGTAAAAAACAGGAGGACACAAATAAAACACTACTACACACCACCGCCCTGCCACGGTTTTATTGGAAGCACTAAAATAAGTGCTTCCAGTTAGAGATGAACAGAAACATGTTTAAAAATACTCCCACAAATAAAGACAATGTTCTAGAAAAGATGGACAAGGAGGAAAAAAGAGAATTAAACCTTTTTAGAATTCAAGCCTTTAAGTTACAAATGGCTGCTTTTTACAAGGGTTCAAAACATACAGTATATGCTTTTACTTAAAATGTTCTGCTATTTTCCATTCTTTTGTTATGATCAATTTAGAATCTTATTTGGGAAAAATGTATACCTGTCGCAGGTTTGATGTGTAATATTGTGTAAATTGATTCTTGCTCGATGTCTGTGCTGTCATCTGGCCTGAGCATCTTTCAGAGTGCTGACATGATATTAATTAGTGCCTACAAGTTCATTTAGTTGGAACATCACTGTGTGTGTATACATGCAATAAATGTATGTTCTCACTCTTTAAACATTCATACCCTGGTAATTAAGTCTGCTAATCTTCCCCTGGCAGTAGCATCATGTACCTTGCTGATTAAATTAATTGTAAGAAGATGTTTCTAAAGTAAACGCTTAATTTAATTATGGTGGTATTTCATGCTTGGTTTGCTTCTGCGAGCCAAGAGAGATTGGTTTGGTGTGTTTTATCTATGCAGCGATGAGATGATTTGTGTGTGTGTGTGTGTGTTCAGCCTGTCTCCTCTCTGATCACTCCTTTTCTCTGTCCCCAGCATCTGGCAGCCAACTGGAAACACATCCAGTCGTCCAAGAGGACCATTATCCACATCCCTTCATTAGGTAGCTTTCGTTGTCTCTGCACCCACTCACACACACACACACACACACACATTTGATCTAGAAGCAGTCATCCCCAGTCTCAGCACTCTGCTGCCCCAGTCTGTGGCCCTGGTGCAGACTGATCAAACGACTCTCTGCAGGAAAGCACTCACTGGATGATGACAGTATCCATGCCAAGGAGCTGAACAATTTACTCTCAATTGCCATTTAATTTGCAGATTAAGCAAATGAAAAGCCATTAGGGTGAATATTTTACAAGAGCCACAAAGGTCTTGTGTGATTGCTATGCAAAAAATAGAAAAAAAATCACACAGTTTTTATGCTAAACATAGAGTGCATGCTATGATCAGTTCATGTTCTAATTTCTCCACAGCGCTCGCATTTAGACTGTAATCAGGCATGCACATTGTAAATCATTGAGCGATTGTCTAAAATTATTAAGCCTAATTACAAGCAGATGGAATGCTTTATTTGCACTTGGGGTGGCTACAGAGAGTGCTGTGTGAGCAAGGATAATTAGAAAGTTGAACCCCATTGTTGTTAATTAGCATGAATCCAATCATTTAATTACCTTGATTCAGATGAGGATTCTCTCTCAGGCACAAATCCAGAGCGACACAGGCTAAAATCCTGGCGGTATCGCAGGCTGTAGTCTGGTTGTGGCTGGACATGGTGCAAAAGGACTCCCAGCACCCGTCAGGCTCTGCACCTGCTCGTTATTAGGCTGAATTAATCAAAAGACTGCTCTAGTCTGATTACACTTTCACTGCTTTATTCCCAGGTAGTGACATTGTTTTTTTTTGAAGATGCAGAGCTGCACGTTTTTATTCAGTTTGAAAACACTGCATGTCTTTACTGTGACAGGTTTCTCTCAGAGCCAGCGACTGAAGCTGAGAAGATATGACGTCCTCCAGAACACCCAAATAAGCAGATTGTTTGACGTTAGAGGTAGGACGTCTTCCTTCAGAGCTGACTTGCTTTACTGTAATGTTGTAGTTCCTAAAGCCCTCTGTGTTAATTATAGATGATAACGTGGAGGTGATCTATGTATGCTCGCTGCATTTGGGGGAAGACATCTTGCAGTATTACAGCAGCCTCCTGAACTGTGATGGAGCCACAGATGGAGCTGATACCCAGGCCTCAAGCAGCAAGAGACACTTTACTATCCTAACTCCAGAAGCTGTAGATTATTTCCCTGTAAGGTTCATAGTATTCATTTTTTAGGCATACATTTTTAAGTAATAAAAGGCCACATGCATTTCCATAGTGATCATACGGGAAGGGCATAATCACTTGTAGTTTATACATTTTCCTCTAGAGGGGGCTAGAGAGGGTTGGTAATAAATAGTTTTCCTATGAGAGCAGCACATTTCCAGTGTTTCTTATTAAGTTTGAAATGAACTTCTGCATTGTTTTTCAGTTTTCTGTAACCACAGTGTTTGTACTTAATTATAACATTTGTAACGAGCTGCTGCGGTGGCTTTCAGAAGATAATTTAATTTGAGCTGGTTTATTTGCCCATTTATCACATCTGCTGCTCCACCAGGATTGTGTTCTTCACCTCCGTGCAGTAAAAACATGGAGCGGCTCCAGTTTATTTTAACTTAAAATTATTCTATCTACCATTTAGACTGATAGTGCAACATGACGCGGGCTTCTCTTCGTTTCTTTTTATTGATTTTCCTGCTGTTTTGTTGTTAAACTGTGCCAGACGTGTTGCTGAGATGGATCGCTGCGACCCGTGGCTGGCAGCGCATTCTGCCAGTGACAGAAGGGATAATTCCATGTGGATCAAATAAATACAGATGTGAAGTAATTAGTCGTATTCCCAAGGAGCTCGTTGGTAGTACACATTAAAGAAGTGAGGGATAGGGGAGGCCTCCCACCGGCAGATTTTATCAGTTCAAGCTGCTACAGGAGAGGTCAAAACCCTGCTGGCTATATGAATAATAGATCTGTTGTGTACATTCTGATAAATCAGGTCAAGAAAGAACAGAAGACAGAAAAGGTGTAACTTTAGCCTTCATCTGTTCCTCTCCCTTTGTTCACTCAGACCCATAACATGTGTCTGTCTACGCTGCTGAAGTACAGTCCACGCACCCTGAAGTGTATCAGACACCTGATCCAGGGGCAGCAGGCCTACATTGTGGGCGGAGTTAGCCACATGGATGACCTGGCAGTGGCCGATGAGCTGGATGCGCCGATCTTGGGTCCAGAACCAGCTGTTTCACAACTGTATGGCACTAAATCTGGAGGAAGGAGGATTGTTGCTGCGGCAGAAGTTGATGTTCCCCCTGGTCAAGCAAATATCTGCTCACTAAACCAGGCAAGACACCAAAAGACACAAATACATACTTTATTACAGTAAAATACCACATTATAGTTGTAATGTTCTTTTTGTTTTTGTTGTTTTAGCTTCATGAAACACTAGCAGAGCTCATGACTCAAAATGTTAATGTGCAACGCTGGCTTTTTAAGATCAACTTGCAACATGGTGGTCGTGCTGCAGCGTACTGCGATGTTTGTCATCTCAGCTGTTATAAATGGGCTTTGCAGCATTATCATCATTATGGTCCTGATGTTTGGGGCTCAGAATGGACTCAGGTAAAAATATGACTTAGATCATTTTATTTGTCCTGCTTCCATATAAAATATTTGACCACTAACGAAAACACTATTTATATTTGCTTGATTTTTTTTTTTTTTGCATTTAGTGTATATTTAAATTTCTTTTCTTTGTATTATTTTTGATTAAACTCTTTTTTTTTTTTTTTTACTGTTACTCTTCTTCTCATTGCTTCCTTCAAAGTAAGATTTTATAAAGTAAACTGAAGATTTCCATAGCTGTAGAATGCTTTTTGAACAATGTCATACATACATTTAAGTACTTAACAAATAGCATTATCGTAAAGTAAATATTACATTTCATATTGTGGTAGATGAAAGACAGGATTTGCTATAGTCACTTGATAAACAAAAGGTTGTGGTGAGATGAAACAACATTGTTCAGTTTTATTATGAGTTGCAGTTTTTAATTTCTGTAAACTGTCTCCCTAACGTTTAAACTTTTTATTTTTGGGAGGAAACAAAAGCGTGTCCAGTTATGCTCAGTCGATTATACTCTAAGTAACTTTCCTGCTTGTCGATTTAATCATAAAACACAACTAGGATTTTTTATGTATGTATTATAATTATTCTGCACAGCTGCACTTTACAGCTGCCTTGTGTCCTAAAAGTACATTTGAGCACCTGATAGTAAAACTTTTTATTTGTTGGTGCAGAAAAGAAAACTGTCCACTCATTTCTAGCTCCAAGCCAGTCATATAGTTATACCATTTCAAATTCCTCTCTTTATAAAATTTGATAGATGTATTACTGATAAAATCTGAGTCAGATATATCGAGTGTAAATAAAATGTACTTAGTCAGTGTTAAACCATTCATTTACTGCAGGTGCAATCTGTGCACGACTTCTGAGCACCTGGCTTTTATTTCTCATATGCTTACAAAGTAGCCTTTGATTTTCTGTCATGTGTTAATTACCGTATTTTGCCATTTAACTGGGAGCTTTGTGTAAACTAATTACAGGCTAATGATTTTGGGCTTGGAGCAAAACGATTTTACTTTTTATTCCATTTGAAAGAACAGCAGTCATCTCTAGTTTCTTATGGGTCTCTCCGTTTTATTCCTGTATGCTGGTTCTTTGATTCATAGAGCATGCATGGTGCGGGGCAGTAATTGTTGTAGCTTTGGTGCCGTTAATTACGGCAGAGAGTAGCTGAGCCACAGCCAAGGTCTATAATGGTGGCTGCAGAGGAAAGTAATGGGGTTTATTTCACCAGCTGGGGTCCCATGGAGAGGGAAGAGTGCCGAGGCCCCCAGCGTAGGCCGACAGCCTCGGGGCTCCTGGGCCATATGGACACAACACTTTAACTGGCCTTTATTCTACACCTTGCTCTTTTAATCAAAGCAAAGCCCACATCCTGTGCTCCTCGTTGCATGGTTTCCTTTATTTTTCATTGCGACTTTGTTTCCTCTGAAATGCATTAAATGCATTCACTTGTCCATCTGTTGTACTTGTTTAGGTTGAAAACAGCAATTTGGCCTTTAATGTCGAAAAATGATTAAAAAAATCGTGTTGATCAGGGGTTTTTTTTTGCACTGTAACATTTTCTTAGCAAAAATTGTGGATATTTTGTTAAGCGTCTTAACACATTAATAACATTAGTAATATTGCATGCATGTTGTTAATCTGCACACCTTTCTGCAGTAACAATAAATGTAGAAAATAGGACGTTTTTAAAGTCTACAAAGGCTCTATGCTTTCAAAAGCAACTGGATTCAAGCACAAATCACTACATGAATGAAACTATTTATTATTTATTCAACACTTGGGATTTGTTTTTAATTGCCAGCAGTAATTTACCTATAAATACCAAATAAGCAATAATTAAGTGTGTAGTGTTCACTGCAGAGTGGAACGCTCTTTAACATTACTAATAAATGTAAAGGTAAAAATAAAATTAGAGTGTAACAGTCCTCAGTTTGTGCACATTTTTAATTTGTTTAGTTACCACTTGTTCTGAAAGGCTCAGTGTGAAAATGCACGATTCAGAAAAAAATCCCACGTGGTCTTTCAGAGTATTACCAACAATTACATTCTCCCTGGCTGTGCAAAACAAAGACTAAAAGTGCACAACATGAAGGAGAAGCTATTTTATCCACAATGTTAGGATCTTCCACCCTCAGAGACACGTGAAAACGTGTGTTTCTCTTCTAATATTGCGAGGCCCACAGCTTCCAGCACCGTGTTTCAGCCTGAAGAAAGCCCCCAGGCCTCTTTTAGCATTTACACAGAGAGAGGTTAAAGACATGTAGATCTTCAACCATGCAATGCCTGAAGGGGGCCATACACACACTTACGCGCTCACACAGCTTGCATATGGATCATTAAGCACAAGAGGGTAAAAATTACACCTAATAGCTTCAACAGATGGAGTATTTTTTCCCGTCATGCTGTGTACAAACAGATCTTAAGGAAAACCTTATTTAGGTTAAGTTCGTCATCGAAATGGGTCATTTGACAATCACTACCACTGAAGAGGTGCAGGGACATTTCATACAGATGCCGTCTGTCTAAATATTGTGCAATCTGTGATAGCATGAAGAAGTTTAGGTTTCTAGTTATCTTTGTATAATTACCTTGAATTCAAAACATCGGGACGAATTGTTGCCTCACTTGTATTTAGAGTTCAACAACAAAAAATGTTAAAATGAGAATACATGTACATGATGAGCTGAGATTAAAGTTTTGATGTGGCATTCTTAAAAAAACAAATAAAACATGAAAAATGCACAACATGTCATCCATCCATCCATTATCTTTACCCGCTTGGGTCATGGGACATGTCAACCAGTATCCTCATATTTCCCTAAACTTACTGTAGTTTCTGGATTGCTCCGCCGTGCAATCAAGAAACGGCAATCAAAAAAGAGGGGAGCATCCATTTTATTTATGGCCACATTGCCTCAGCTTTATGTGGACACCAAGCAAAAGCTGAATCCTATCACAGAGCCCTGTACGCGCTTTAAGTCCAAATAATTTATGGCAAAATACCCGTCTTTCGTTTCTTCCTGTCCTGCTGTTTCTGTGAACTGCACAGGCAACGTCCCGGGGTGAGCTTGCTCTTCCGTTGAGAATGACAACCGTTCCCGTACACTTTTTGCCGCACCATTGTCTGCTTTATGGTTTGTATAGAGGGAATCACTGTGCAGCATTTGACCTCGCCTCTTACAGTAGTTGAATATAATGATGGCTGTTACATGTCTGGAATATCAACAGCATAATCTCTGGTCCTGTCTCCAGTGAAGCCAAACAGCACATACTCAAAACAAAGTAACGCTCCAGATAGTACAAGAGAAGAGCAAAGATATTATCTCCATCCAGAATTTATTCATCTTTCGCCCAGATCTTTACAGTTTCTTTTGTCTGGGCAAATGTGATTCTTGCATAATGGTGGAACACACACATACACTATTGCATACAGAACTCTGTATTTAACGGAGGCAGTCTTTTCACAGTCTATTTAACTTTGTCAGTTGTAGTTTTACTGTACATATATTAAAACCAGTGGTGGAGAAAGTACTCAAACACTGTACTTAAGTAAAGGTACAAATAAACAGACAAAAATGTACTCTAGTAAAAGTAGAAGTACCCTATTAATATTTTTACTTAAGTAAAAGTAAATAAGTACTTGCTTTTAAAAATACTTAAAGTATTAAAGTAAAAGTACT
>JARVJN010000002.1:29615120-29627253 GCA_031763805.1 Argolebias nigripinnis
AAAAGAAACTGTCCAGATGACCCGACTGAGAATTATTGGATTTGGTACCTGGATTATTAACTTTCTTATATCTTCTGTCATTTTATGCAAATTTGTAAGATGATGTCACCCCACCTTTAAAGAGAGCTGCAGCCACCAGGAAGGTGGATTTCTCACTAACGTTGTTGGATCTTTGAAAATGCACCATTTTGACAAGAAAAATGTTCTGTTCTTTTTTTTTTAAAACTCGTGTATAATGGCTTTTGTTTACGTCAGGCCCATAAAACCCTGCAAGCCGATTGAAAATCATGCTGATGCAAAGGGAGCCTCGCAGTTCTAACCAAAGCTTACAGAGGTGTAGTGGGAAAACCAGGGTCTCTGCTTCCCCATCCATCAGAGGAACATTGTACCAGACCTGTTAACAGCTCCGTAAAGAGTGGCCCTTAATGTTGAAGAAAGCAAGCGTTCATTCTCCGCTTCCTACTGGCCAATTAGCCACTTCTCATCTTAAAATCCCACTCCGGTTGCTCTTTACAGAGGCCAACAACAACAAGGTGACTGTGTTCGTCCTCAGATCTGGACTTGTTTCTCCTCGGTGTAAATCCTCCGCACGGCGCGCCGCATGCAAACGAGAGAGGAGGCGTGAGATAATCACGTCATAGCACTTTATCTGAGCGGGGTTCGACCACATTTGCAAATGAGGTTTCAGAGAGAGAGGTAAAGTGAAATGGGGACGAAGGGGTGCTTATTCAAAAATAAAATTAGTAAAGGTGAAGATGGAGAGAGAAATGGAGGAAATCCTCCGTAGTCCTCTTAATCGATTCCCCACTTCCAATTTCACAGGATTAGCCCACTTCCTCTCAAGGTCCTTTATTGAGGAACAGCCAGTGGGAGTTAGGACTCAAATCAATAGAGAAAAAGAACAATTTCCAGTCTTCCCTTTGCCCTCCTTCTTACAGACCCTCTCTACTCCTCCACCTGTTAAACCTTTTGATTGGAGTGCTACCACGACAACTGAGTTGAGGTTCATAATGAGGATGTTTGGACATAATAGCTTCCCCTTTCTGTCCTTGGATGTGGGAGGAGGTGGGGGGGGTGGTGGTGTTGGATTTCCACCACTGTGCTGCACTTGGCCTCAATAAGGTGATTGTTCGTCCAGGCCCAGAAGGGATTCAGTAAAGCAGACATTGGGTCTGGCTACAGACATGGGCAAAACTCAGGTCGCCATGCTGAGTCGGTCATGACTGATTAGTTGTGGCCCAGTTTTTTTTTTTTCCAAAATGGACGTTGGTTGTAGGCTAGGTGACTAGGGATGGGGCCGATCCGATCCAGTATCGGTATCCGATACCAGCATACTTTAAGTATCATATATCGGATCCAACCTAGCGATATTTCCGATCCAGCTTCAAAGTGCACTTGTGTTCCACCATATTCTGTGACTGCCATCTTAGCATTGTGTGAGTTAAACTCAATGAAGACACTCTGGGCCTCACAACAGGGAACACATAACCTTACATAGCACACAAGAGGCAGGTCTACACCACACACAGCCTTCTCACTCATAGTGCAGCTGAAAAACAAAAAAAAAAACGCTAAGCATTATGGGAAAGACAACACAGTCCACTCCCTTTAACCACTACGGGAGTGGATTTTGTTGTCTTTCCCATAATGCTTAGCGGTATTTTAGTTTTCCAGCTGCACCTAAAGCTGGAAAAAAAAAACGCTAAGCATTATGGGAAAGACAACACAGTCCATTCCCCTTAACCACTATGGGAGTGGATTTTGTTGTCTTTCCCATAATGCTTAGCGGTATTTTAGTTTTCCAGCTGCATCATGAGTGAGAAGGTTGTGTATGATATAGACCTGCCTCTTGTGTGCTATGTAAGGTTGTGTGTTCCCTGTTGTGAGGTCTAGAGTGTCTTCATTGGGTTTAACTCACACAATGTTAAGACAACAGTCACAGAATATGGTGGAACACAACTTTGAAGCTGGATCGGAAATATCGGTAGGTCGGATCCGATACTCCGATACTTAAAGTATGCTGGTATCGGATACCGATACTGGATCGGATCGGCCCCATCCGTAATTTTTAAGCATACTGAGCATTTCAAAATGTCTCTGATGCTTATATTTGAATAAAGGAACAACAAACTTTGTACAACAGTTGGCTTTCTGTTAAAAACATGTTATAGATTTTATAAAACGGTATCAAAGCAAAACATGGGCCAGTATTAAGTAGTAAGTACAGAAGTGTAAATTGTACAAAAAACAGGTTGAACCAACTCAATGTGTCTATAAAATGCTCCAAACGTGTTGACAATGACACATGTCCAATGATATGTCACATAACATTGGACACTTTTAAGTGGGTATGCTGTAATTCCCAAGCTTTTCTAGTGGTTACACTCTGTAGACCTGCGTATCATAGACCACACCACTGGTGTGAAGGGCTTTTCACTCTGAAGCAGAATCGTATCACATCGTGTCTGCTGACATCAGGATAATGGTGCATTCCCAGTCCATGACTACACAACCCATTCAGCAGCTCCAGTGCATGTTGATAAGAAGAGCCCTGTGTCTTGCAGCTAGCTGATCCATACATGTTGATCTAGGTGTTTGTGTACTACTTTGTACATGTCCTGAATGTTCAATACTAGCTGACATGTTTTTCTCTTTGCTCTCTCTTGGTGACTTCATCACATCTTCTGTCATCGCGATGTCATCGATGCAGAGAATACGGTGAGTCTCCAGATCAGCAGATGTTGTTTTTTCCCTCCTCCGTGGGATTGCTAGTTGTTCAGATCATTGCATTGTTACACCCGCTGTGTGTTCGTGCTGATTTCATATGTTGTAGTTGGTGTTTTTTATACCGATTAATAGGAAATGAAGTTTGGAATAGGAAGACTGTGTGTGTTTAATCCAGAAGGGAAATGACAGCTATCATGCCGGAGAGATTAGAAGCCTTGTAATTTCATCACAATTAGAGGAGGACTTGGACTCCCCTCCCCCTCCCGCCCATCTTAAAGGATTTATTTGATCCTCTCGTTTCTGTCTCTTGCTTACCAGCTCTCTTTCCTCTCTTTGATTTGGGATGAATATTTATACTCACAAATGGAGAGTTTTGTTGTCGTTCTCTCCACCGTCTGCTGACATGTTTTACTGGAATTGTGAGGATATTGGCTGACTGGTTATGGGCCTGTGAGATTGTGTTTCTGAAGGCTGGGACTGGTTGAATGGGTGCAGTCATGTCTGAAGAAATGGGAACTCCTGGGGGCGATTAGCAGGCCCGATTTGTTTCTCCCTTCCCATCCCAGGTCATCTGATAGTAGAGTGGTGACTTTGGTTAATGAGTCACGCTAAGCATCTCTTTAAAGGTCAGCCATTATGCAGACAGTGGCCCTTTGCCCGACTTCCAGTCTACCCACCGTTGTCCCCTCCTCTTGTTTTCGTCCATGTGGCTGCTTTGTTGAGAGACGGGGAGATTTGGGACGACTTGGCAGTTTGCAGGCAAATGGCAAACCCCAGAGAAAGCTTTTGGATATCTGCCCAGTGCCTTCCCTTCTGTTGGCGTTTGGAGTGAGCCGTCGCAGCTTGTGTAGGCAGGCTCCATGAAGAAGCACCAGCCAGTCCCACGCCGCTGTGCCCACTGGCAGGATTTAGATTCTCTTTCTTTATCAGAGCTCAAAGCCCGAGCTGACGTGGTGCCCAAGTGTGCTGCTGCATTCAACGTTCAGAACCCACAACGTATAGATGCTCTGTGTGTCCCTCTCCCCCCACTTTCTCTCTCATGCTTAGCCCGAATGACTCTGGAGAAAAGGCCTTCTGTTCAGTCACAACACACTGCTCATGTTCCTGTGAGGCTGTTCGTTGTCCAGTTATAATGGGGGTGTGGGGTGGGTGGGTGGGGGGGCTTTCAATTCAGATAACAGCCCATTCTGTTGTGTGGCCAGGGACAGGCTTGTGTGTGTGACTGGGTTTGGTTGGTGTCAGGGTACTGTACTGAGCTGGCTCACAGATGCCTTTTTTTGACAAACCAAGTATTTTTAGTGTTTGGGTTGGCTCGCTGTGTTCTCTAAGTTCATAATGGATGAGTAATTTTCTGTTTTTTATTTTTATTTTACGTTTATTTTTGTAAAGAGAGACAATAAGAGATAATATAGGTACAATAAGAGGTGTGATTGGTCAATTTACATACAGTAGTATGTGTGTGTGTATGTCTTCTGTAAGCCCTGCTTTTACACGCTGAACTTTGAATGGGTCACAGGTACGTGTTATCCCAAGTATGTGTGTGTTATCTTTCAATTTACATAGGTTGGTGTGTGTCATCTCAGCCTGTTTATAACTTCACTCTCTCACAGCCTGCTCATTGAGTTGATAAAGCTCCCCGGATGGGAAGCGAAACGTTCTCTGTTACAAATAAAGTCCAGTTGTTTCTGTATTGAACGCCTTTTTTGACAATAAGAGATTGTTTTTGGTTTTCTGTTTGCAGAATAACTCAATATCTCCATCGGAAAGCTTACGAACAGCCAGTGAGAAGCATCGCAGTTCCTCCGACTACAGTCTGGACTCTAAAAAGCGCAAAGTGGAGGAGAAGGACAGCATGAGCAGATACGTAAGTCAACAAAGGAAGGACTCAACGTGATAGGACATGTTATTTGACCTGGCAGCTATTCAACCTTTTATATGGCTTATTCAAATCATAAAGGCGGAGCCAAATTGCCACATTTTAAATTCTTGGTTATGCAGAGGAAAGATTTTGGCAGAGCACACTGACTTCCTGGATTCTTTGTTGGTTGCCTGGCAACTTCACAGTGACAACAAGAATCCAGGAAGTTGCTGCTTCCAGAAAAATCTCAAGACTGCAAAGCTCCAACCCCCCCCTCACACTGTGATGCCAGATGTGTATCTGAAGTATATCTGCTTACAGGTCATCATTTTTCTCGTCTTTGCAGGACAGTGATGGAGAGAAGAGTGATGACTTGGTGGTAGATGTATCTAATGAGGTCAGTACAGCACAGGATTTTCAAATAGCATAGGATGTGTTCTTTAAATTAAACGTGCACATTTGCCATGTTTTCATCAGGATCCTGCCACGCCACGGGCAAGCCCAGCCCATTCGCCACCTGAAAATGGCATTGATAAGCCACGCCCACCCAAAAAGGACACGCCAAACAGCCCTGCGTCAGTGGCATCATCTGGAAGCACACCATCCTCCAAAGCCAAGGAGCTCAGTCATGTAAGACAGCGAGAGAATTGAAGACAAACTAGGACAGAGAGGGTTTTATAATCGAATTGCAGAGAGAGAGCAAAGGGATATGTGCAAATACATCTAGAACATTTTCCACTGCGGATTAGGAATGTCTCTCTGTGCTTTAAGTGCATGACTAAAATGTCAGGGATAATATTGTCCCACATCAGGATCAGTCAGGTCTTCTTCACTAATAGCTCAATGTATTTAAGTATTCCAGGACTTTTGCCTTTGCCTCACCGAAAGATTAAAGCTAAAGCAGTAAAGGGATGAAAACGACCCCATCACCATTGTGACCATAATAGGTTTTAGAATAAATAGCAGTTTATGGCTCAGCAAGACTATGAGGGTTGTCAGAATTAGATTGGATTAGGTCCAGCTTGCTCTCGAATTGTCAGTCTGCACAGTGCCTGGATTCTGGGATTGTGAATGTGCTCCGTCTCTTGTTCCCTTGACAGAATGACAAATCCTCCACGCCTGGTCTCAAATCCAACACCCCCACCCCACGTAACGATGCCCCCACCCCTGGCACCAGCTCCACTCCTGGGCTCAGACCCATCCTGGGCAAACCACCAGGCATGGAAGCTCTTGGTTGGTACCATTCTGTGTCCCTTCTCAGATAATCTTTTACCATTTTTCTCCAAAGTACTGCTATGTCAAAAATAAATCCATCTTTATTGTTTTCTCTGCAGCAGCACCAGCTTTGCGTACCCCTCTGTCCATTGCGGGCTCCTATCCCTCACCCTTTGCCATGATGGGCCACCATGAATTAAATGGGGGCCTGACGAATCCTGGGGTGTACGCTGGTCTTCACATTTCCCCTCAGATGAGTGCTGCAGCCGTTGCCGCTTATGGACGGTCCCCCATGGTAACAACTTCTGCTATATTTGACTTAATAGAAGAAACGCACATACTTTGAGTGGTCTGGGAATTTTTTTTAATGATCTCAGGTCAAATACTGATGAAGTCTTGTTGTTTTCTAGGGGTTTGATCCTCACGCTCCTATGAGAGCCCCAGGCCTTCCAGCCAGCCTCACTTCTATTTCGGGTGGCAAGCCGTACGTTTCTTAATACGTTTCTTACCCTTGGCATTACGCTCATCCATTTTTTAAATTACCGTAGTAACAAAATACTTAAATGCATTTCCCCCCTCTTCCTTCAGAGCTTACTCTTTCCACGTCAGTGCAGATGGTCAGATGCAGCCTGTGCCTTTCCCGCCCGACGCCCTCATTGGCCCCGGTATCCCACGGCATGCCCGTCAGATCAACACGCTCAGCCATGGTGAGGTGGTGTGTGCTGTTACCATTAGCAACCCCACACGTCACGTTTACACTGGTGGCAAAGGCTGTGTGAAAATCTGGGACATCAGCCAACCAGGCAGCAAGAGCCCCGTGTCCCAACTGGACTGTCTGGTAAGGACCTCTGCTAATTTGCATTTTGCTTACAGATGATGTCTTGCTGAATATATATTTTTAAATATTTTGGTAATTTATAGCTTTTTGAAAATGTGAACAGCGTGAAATATTGGTGTGAATTCAATAACCTATAAATTTGTTGGCTCAGACCAGGTTATGTGAGATAGGGCACCATTTTCATCCTGTTTTCCCAAGATGTGTTCCTAATTCTCTCTCTTCCTTCACTGCCCTGAACACGTATTGATTTGGCTTTGTCCTCTGTGCAACAGAACAGGGATAACTACATCCGATCCTGTAAGCTCCTGCCTGATGGTCGCACATTGATCGTTGGAGGCGAGGCCAGCACATTGACCATCTGGGATCTGGCCTCGCAGACACCCCGCATCAAGGCTGAGCTAACCTCCTCGGCCCCGGCATGCTACGCCTTGGCCATCAGCCCCGACGCCAAAGTCTGCTTCTCCTGCTGCAGCGATGGAAACATTGCCGTTTGGGACCTGCACAACCAGACTCTTGTCAGGTTGGTGGGAAATAAAATTACTCCCTATGTGTGGGCTTTAGCCCCTTAACAGAACTGCTTACCGTATATCATTTTTAAAGAGCATGTCAATAAATGTTTGTACGCCTTGCTTTGATTGCAGGCAGTTCCAGGGTCATACAGATGGTGCTAGCTGTATTGACATTTCCCATGATGGTACTAAGCTGTGGACAGGCGGTCTCGATAACACTGTTCGCTCTTGGGATCTGAGGGAGGGTCGACAGCTGCAGCAGCATGATTTCACTTCACAGGTACATCCCAGAGGAAATTCACAACTTACAAACCTTCACGCGTCGGGAAGAGTTGTTTTTCTTAAGCTCCTGGAATGCCAGTAACAATTACAGCTTTGTCCCATCCTCAGATCTTTTCTTTGGGCTACTGTCCGACTGGAGAATGGCTCGCTGTGGGCATGGAGAGCAGTAACGTGGAGGTGCTCCACCATTCAAAGCCTGACAAGTACCAGCTCCACCTGCACGAAAGCTGTGTTCTCTCCCTCAAATTTGCCTACTGTGGTATGAATAAACACAACAACAAAAAAACACAGAACAGTTAAAAAGACACACTGTTTAATCCAAAAGTGATTTTAATACAATGCTTGTTTCCCCATTTTTTGGTTCAAGATGGCCTGACACCACTTGTGTTTTCTTTGCAGGCAAATGGTTTGTAAGCACTGGGAAGGACAATCTGTTGAACGCTTGGAGGACTCCTTATGGCGCCAGCATATTCCAGGTACGCAGATCGATACGCTCAGTCTGCAGCCAGGCAAAAGTATGCACAGCTGCATCTGAGAGGAAGGACACAGTGACCGCCGTCTCACAGCACTACCCTATCAGTGATAAATGAAACTGAGATATTGACCTGACAAAGAAGTCTTTTTGAGGGCTGTCAGGCCAAAAACTTGATACTACCACAATCTCATCTTTCTCTTTAGTCAGCTATTGTCCGAATTCAACATTGAATGGATTTTGAGCGTTGTAACTGCCCCAAGACTAAAGTGGTTTTTGTCGTCTTTTCTCTAAACAGTCCAAGGAATCCTCATCTGTCCTGAGTTGTGACATCTCCACAGACGACAAGTACATCGTAACAGGCTCTGGAGACAAGAAGGCCACAGTATATGAAGTGATTTACTAGAAGGAACTGCTTTGGATTTGGGGCACGGTGATGCTCAGGAACAGTAAACTCTTCCTCCATCTATCTTCCCTCCCACAGACGGCATGGACTCTGGATTCTGCCTGCAGCCCGGGATGGAGGGCAGGAAGTTTGGCAGTGCCAGACTCAAATGGAGTGCTTGTTTACCCTGGATTTTGTGTCATTCGCCTCTGCCCTCCATCATCAATACAACACTTGTACAGCAAGTGCAATTTCTGAAAGCACTAAGAGAAAAAAAAGTTGCTGTTTTTTCTGGTTGTTGGATATTTCTTTTTTTTTTTTTTTTTCCCATACTTTTTATTGTGGAGATAAGTTCCATGACGCAACTAGAAGCGGCGCTTCGTTTTGGAGGGTTTTTTTTTTTTTTTTTTTTTTTTTTTGGAGTTCCTGTGAAAAGTGTACATAATGGAGTAATAAATGGCCTTTTATAGATTTATATTTTGGTGTCCAATTTCGCTTGTGATGGTTCTTTCTTGTTCTGTCTATGGTTTTCTGTCCCCTTCGGGGTTGGAAATTAGATTACGACTTTGTAAGAGGATATTCTATTTCAGTTTTTTTCCCCTCCTTGGCATTTTTCCCTCATGTTTGTTGTTGAGAACAACCTTTTCAGTAATCCAATTTGGATTATTTTTTCCCTGACATTTTTTTTCTTGCTGCAGTATTTGGTATAAAACAGACATTTGTCCCCTGGTTTTTAGCACTAGAGAACTCCGGGAGATGCCATTTTTTTCAAACTGGAAGGATAAATTTATTGTTTCAGTAACATTGACCCACCTCGAAGAAGTTCAGCTTTTAAATGAAGATCCGTCACTGAACACTGGCTGCTTTCACGATCAAAATGGATAACTAACATCTGAAGGACTGATGTTTTCACACAAAAATAAGCAGCAGTGATTTGAACTTAGTCTTTCTACTCAAATATCGTAAGAAAAACCACCAATCCTCTCAGTAAAGTCGTCAGTTTGTGATTATTGCTTTTCTCGTTTCAATGGCTTGTGATTGATATGAGAGACTTAATTGGTTACACCAAGGCAAAGCCATTACCACGTGGCATTCTGGAAATTCTGTTTGCTTTCTTTCTTTAGTACTTTGTATTTTATAATATTCCACTTCAATCCTCTCAAACAAAAACTGCATAAACACAAGTTTAATGTGTAGCATACACATCATCACCCATAAGGACTGTACAGTAGACAGTTGTTGATAAATCAATAAACTGTTTTTATATTTAAAAAAAAATCTTGACTTGCTCTTTACAGTGCTGCTGACCTCCTGCTAAATTAGGACTTTAGGAAATATACCTAGCAGTTGTATATTGTTTAATTATTTGAACATTTTGGTGTATTTGTAATTCTGTAAATAATTTTGACGATACAAATGCAGTTTCGTTTGGTCACTTGACATAAATTATAGTGACAACACTTCATAGTTTCACCATTCAAACAAGAAACTATAAAACACAGTAAGCAGCGATTGAATCATGTGTTCTGATGGGTTAGTTTTTCACATTCTGAAGTGGGGTCCTGCAGAAAAGCATTAAACAACTAATATCTTACCTGTTGTAGATAGCTTTTTGAAAAAAAGTCCTAAAAATAACATGGCAGTTTGTTCCAGTGATATTTTTTTACACCTTTACGTTGCAGTTATTTCTTATTACGGTACATGTCTATTCTGTAGTGTAATATCTCCGGTAGTGCTCCAGTCTACAAATGAAGTGCTACAGTTAACTGCTGCTGTTGCTATTTTTAGTTTTAGGTAACCAAACATCTTGTTTGATGTAAACGGCTTAACGTAAAAACACACAAAAAAAAAAACTTTAAACAGAGGAAAAGGTCTCAGATTTAAGCGTTCCAAAACTACAATGCAGCATTAAGCATTAGTCAGCTTCCCTGTAATTCACACCTTCATGCATGTGACCAAAACATCTGTTTTTTTGTTTGTCAGGCAAACCATTGTGTCGAGACCATTGTGAGAGGCGTGTAGTAATCTGCACGTGAATCTAGGTTTTAGATCTCATTCAGTTTTAAACTTTAACTTTAATTATTTTATTTTTTTGGGAAAAGCTCCCTGCAGAGAAGTGAAACATTTTCAACTACAGAATGTGGGGGATGAGATTTCTAGATTTCTAGATAACTGGGAATCTACACCAGCAGCAGATATAATGCAAAATGAACAGTGAATTAAAAATGTATAAAATAGAGTCCACAGATTTAGAGGATTGGAGTTTAAAGATGATGATCCACTTTGGTCCATTCTCATTCAGACTAGAACTCATCAATCCTGTCAGAGTTCAACTCAAACCTTGAACGGGCAAAATAATAACTTTCCATAACCTTTCCAAAATACTGCCAGAACCACTCTCTGAATTATTTCTTATGGTAACACGTGTAAGAGGTTGTTTTACAACAGTGGAAAATCTCTTTCTCATGTAGTCCATGCTGACATAGCTGTTCTCTGAAAGACATATTGCCGTATTTCCTACATGTCAATCTTTCTCTTTAAGTCTGGTAGTAAATTACAGTCTTTGTGTTTAAAGTGACATGGAAATGAACTGTGTAAACCGACGCACTCATGGTCTCTTGGCTCTGCTCCTTTTCACTGAAAACCACAAACGTGTCCACAAAGTCCCAGTTTGCTTGACTATTGTTACTGTAGCAGGGCTTCTCCCTAAAGTTTGCTTTTACAGCGTACACGATATTATTCACAGGCTCGCCTTGACAGTGAATGGAAATGCATCATCAAAATGGCCATAAGTGCAACTAGGGCTGACATGCAGACACAGAACTTTTGACTTGGCTGGAATTCAGAAAATTACTGAGATCACGTTAATGTTTGAAGGATGAACTTGGCTTTCAAAGTCAGAGCGTGCTCCAGCCATGCTCACTGTCAGCTGCAATCGAAGTTTTGTATGGTGGCTCGATGACATCACGCCACCGTCTCAGAGTAATACAATAAGGCAGAAGTTGCTATGCAGTGGCACTTCAGAGACATGACGTAAACACTGCTCTTGAGCTCTGTCGAGTGGTCTTTTGGTAGCTGAATACTTCTGGGCAGGATGAGGTGAATGACCCCGTCCATCCACTCCAGAACAACGCTCCTGCGCTTGAAGCAGTGAGCCCTTCATGAGGCCGTTTCTTTACAGATGATGATGTTGTTGGATTATAAAAGCGGGGCCGGATGCTTTCAGCATGGAGCCAGCCGCCGTGCACCGCTCTCACGGGCTCATTTGTTAAAAGCTGTTGTCTTTCTTTTCCCACATCAGTGAAGTGTGCAGTTCCTGTGCATATTCAGAGCTTAAGCTCCCGGCTCAAGTACAATTTTCTTCCTCTTCTTAATCAAACAGCGGAATATCTGCAGATGAAAGGTTGTAGCTCTCAGTGGCTAACGGTGGACACCGAGGGGGTCATTGTCTCGCCTTCCGCTGATCTACGTCTCAATAGAAGGCTTTCAGCGGGTTCTCATGCAAAAGCCCCGTGCTGCTCTCGACTATTTAAAGAGGGGCAACTGTGCAGACTAAACTAAAGTGGCCTATAAGTGCTTTGCAGGAAGCTCAAAACGTAAGAGCGTTTTCCAGTCCCTACTCTGCTGGATTGTTACGAGTAAAAACTTACAGCGTGGAGAAAATCAAGACGAGTATGTAATATTAATATGTGAATGATGTACAGCAGGGGTGCTCATTACGTAGATCGCGATCTACTGGTAGATCTCTGAGGTAGTACTGATCGCAGCGGGACATAAAAAAATAATTGTCAGCCTATCAAACATCCTGTCACTTGATTGACATACAGGGCAGCCATTCACAACCCTC
>JARVJN010000002.1:29691128-29704963 GCA_031763805.1 Argolebias nigripinnis
TCCTATGGCCTCAGACACTCACAGTGAGAGGCACTGTTTGACAGGGCTCCGCCAGTGGCTGGGGTGGCAAAAGATAGGAACAGCTGGCATGCTTCCTCCAGCCAGCAGTCCCTTCTCTTTTTTTTTTTGGACACAAGGCCTTAATTGGGGCCGGAGTCCCTCAGCCTGTTCCCTTCAGCGGCCAAGCTGAAAGTTGCCACAGTTCAGGACGTGGGTGTAGAAGCTGCCCATGTGCCTGAGTTAGCAGGTCTCTGCGAGAGGGCAGCTGCCATGGAGCCCCTGACAGCATTGAGATTAACTCTGGGAACCACGGTTTCTGTGGCCACCTGGGGGCTATTAATATCAGGGAGAGGCCTCCTCTGCGTACACGCTCCAGCGTCACCTGAATTAGAGGGACGGGTGGAAAAGTGTAATATAGCACCCCTACTGGCCAGTCATGAGCCAGGGCATCTGTCCCCAGCGGTGCGTCTGTCTCCTTTAGAGAGAAGTACAGGTTGCAGTGTGTGCTGGACTTGCAAGCGAACAGGTCGACGGAGGCTCTCCCGTACCGTGACCAGATCTGATCCACGACCCGTGGGTCCAGTCTCCATTCCGAGGCCAACAGAGGCCCTCTTGAGAGGGCATCCGCTCCGTGGTTCAGCTCACCTGGGATATGAGTCGCCCTGAGCGACAGTAATCTTGGGGCACACCACATGAGCAGCTTTTGTGTCAGACCGAGAAGGGCTCTGGACCTTGTCCCCCCCTACCCTGTTAATGAAAGACAACATTGTCCTGTTGTCTGATTTCACCAGGACATGCTGCCCTGTGAGCAGTCCTTTTCCAAAAAAGTATTTCACTGACAGGAAGACGACCCTCAATTCCAGGAAGTTGATATGTAATTTCGCTTCCTGTTGCTTCCAGAGGCCTTGGGCATTCTGATTTCTGCAGATTGCTCCCCATCCCCTTTTTGAAGCGTCCGTCGTGATTACCACGCGGGACGACACTCGTCCCAACGGGACACCTTCTGTGAACACGGAGGGGTCCCTCCATGGTTCTAGGGCTGCCAGACATTCTGAGCTGATCCGGATTTTCCCTGTTCTTCTGAGGGGGACAGGGTGTGTCTGTTTATTTAGCCACATCTGCAGGGCCCGCATTTTTAATAGTGCATGCGGTCCAATTTAAAGCTTGCCAGGCAGTGGCGTATTGAGGAAATGCGCTCCTCCGAAAGCCATGCCTTGTACAGCGTGGTGTCGACCTGTACTCCCAAAAATACAGTAATCCGTGATGGAGCCAGGTCGCTTTTCTGCAGGTTTATGACGAAACCGAGAGCCTCAAGGTGAGAGGTCACCATCTGCGAGTGCAGATGGGCCTGTACTTTGCTCTCAGCCAGGATCAAGAGGTCATCCAGGTAGTTCATGATCCTGACCCCCTGACCCCTGAGGGGGGCCAGCACTGCATCCAGACATTTTGTAAATGTATGTGGTGCAGTTTTTAACCCGAAAGGCAAAGCCTTGAACTCGTATGCTTTCCCCTTGAATGCAAAGCGGAGGTATTTTCTGTGCCTCCTCCGTATGCTCACATGGAAATAAGCATCTTTAAAATCCACAGTACATGCGTAGTCTCCTGGTCTCACAGACTGGAGGACCTGTCACAGTGTGAGCATCTTGAATTTGAATGTTTTTATTCTCTTGTTCAGTGTTCTGAGATCGAGGATCGGCCTCAAGGACTGATCTCTCTTGGGCACGAGGAAGTATTTGCTGTAGTGGCCGGAGCGTATTTTATGTTTTGGAACAACATTAATTACTCCTTTCTGTAGCATTGTTGATATCTCCTCTCTCAGTACGTGCGCGCGGGTTGGGTTTATGTTTGACTCCAGCACCCCCGTGAACGGGAGCGGTCCCCTGAGGAACTGCAGCCTGAGCCTATGACAGACAGTCATCATGATCCACGCGTTCGGGAGACAGGCTCGCGCATGCGCCGTGAGCCTGGAAGACATGTTTATTTCCTGTTGCTTGTGTTCTACGGGAGAGGTGGCCTTTGACCCCTCTCGCTCGGCCCTTGGCAAGCTGACCTGCCTGTGAGAGGACGCCGTGAGGTCTGGCTGTCTTAGACAGACCTCGTGCGTCCCGCTGCAGTTCATTGTCTGACCTAGCAGCTTGTGTTTCACGAGGGAGGAAGGAGAGATGTCCTCTCCCTTCACTGTGACTGTTTTCACAAAAGGTTGCTGTGCTAACATCGTTGTTGTTGTTGTTGTGTTTTTTTTTTTTTAATCAAGAACCAGGGCAGACTGTGCTTTGGTACTTTTATTTTTGTGCTCAGCTGAACAAATGTTTGTTTTTATTTAACACACAGCAGGGAAATCATGTTTTGTGCACACACAAAAATCACCAGCTCCTCGTAATGTTTTACAAATAAAGTCTGGGTTCAAATTACTCGGTTCCCGTACCGCTTGGGCGGGCGAACCTGTACAACTGTGATGTTGGCCTATTTCATCAGGCCCGTATCTGTCTCCCACCTGGGTTCGCCGAGGAGGTTCTCTCCTGAACCGCTTGGCGAAGAACGTGCTCCCCGTCGCAGGCAGGTCTTTTCTGTGGGGGACGACACATGGTTGAGCGGTGTCGAGGCTGCGTGGAGCCAATCACTCTGTCGTACCTGGTGGGGGGAAGCCTTTCTTGGCAACCCCTCATGGAGGGCTTCAGCCTGCTTACGTCTCTGCTCCAGCTTGTTCTGGATGTGCTCCAGAGCCCCCCCCCCCAAAGAGTCCCGTCGGCTTGATTGGGTGGTGCAGAAAGAGGGACCGTTGGCCTTCCAGCAGGTCCGTCAAAGTCATCCACAGGTGGCGCTGGGCGACGACCACTTCGGCCATACATCTTCCCTGCGCAATGGCTATTGTCCCCATCATGCGGAGCACAAAGTCAGAGGCCCTGCGAGCCTCCTCCAGGATCTCTGCCACAGTCTGTTCATTTGTCGTTACCTGGAGCTCCTGTAGCTTCTCTGCCAGGTGCGCCTGCATCATGGTCGAGGCGTTCATCGTGTGTGTGGCGAGGCCCCGAGCTCGGTAACATTTATCGAGCTGTGCAACCGAAATGCGACAGGCTTGCTGGGCAGTGTTGGCTTCACGCCCGCTGTCGCGGGGGCTAAGTGGGATGCCAGCGTGTCCTCTATCTGTTCCTGCCTCCTCCATCCCGACGACTTCCAGGAACTGAGAAAGTGGCAGCAGTATGGGAGCTCTAGGTTCGGCCCAAGAGCGCATAAGCTCCATGAGGAAATCTGGAAAAATGGGCATTCTGTGCCTCGTCACTGGCTGCTGTTTCATGAAGAAATAGATCCCCGCCAGCCTCGTGACCTGTTGGCGAGGGGGCGGGTCTGGCCATGCGATCTGCAGCGCGTTCGCTGCTCTGCGACACACGAACAGAGCGGGGACCGATACGTCCATTTCCAGCAGGGCCGGCGCCAGGTTGCGGGGGAAGTCCTCACCTTCCCTCCCGTAACCGTACTCGGCATCTAAGTCAGATGTCTCAGGCTTCGAGTCCCCAACAGGGTCTGATGTGTCCAAACCATTTCCCCTTCTGACTTGACCGCTGCATTCCAGGTCCATGTTCTCGAGCTCCGGCTCAGAAGCGAGTGGTTCTAAGGGGCCCGTGACCCGTCGTGCTGTGGCGCCACCCATTGCCTTAGCCACGATGTCCATGTGGTGCTTCCTCACGACCACCGGCATCTGGCTGCAGTATGGGCAGGAGTCGGGGGACCCTAGCGCTGTTCTCACGTGCAGAATTCCCAGGCAGAGAGGACAGGCCTCCTGGGTGTCCGTTGCCAAGAGGGAGTAGCCGCAACCGCTGGGACAGGGGCGTGAGCGAGGGCTCGTCAGCCTACTGGTTTCCTTTGGAATCTTGGGTTTCCGCTTTCCCTTCTCGGGGGCCATGTCCGAGAAGCGTCAAGCTTGTTTCAATCTTTGTTTGAAGAAGTTCTCTCTGTTGCGTCGCTTTCGCTGGCTAGCCTGCTACTCGTTAGCAGGGTAGCGGTGTGACGCAATTAGCGCCATCGAGTGAAGCAGCTGCGGAGAGAGAAGAAAAGCTTCAAAGTTAGGTAAAAGGGTGCTGGACTAGCTTTCGCCAGCCCAGCAACACATAGGAAATTTCTCTGTATGCTCAGCGTAGGGAGCGAGCTCACCTCTAATGAGCGATGTGTCTACAGAGAAGTCCCACGAAGTTCAAGTTTTAGCGAGGTGAAGGGCAAAAAGAGACCGTTTGGATGGGCGCTCGCATCTTAAGTACCCAGAGGGCGGGGCCTCTGGGGTGACGCTGACGCCCACCGGCCGTAAAGACGTGAATGTATTCCTTCAGGTAATCGCGCGGGGGCGCAACTCCCATAGCAATAGTGTTGCACCGAGTGAACCTGACTGATAAAGAGAACTTACAGTTTAAACATTTAACTAGTAAACGGTGATCCAGTGTATTTTTCTCTCGTTTTTCAATAAATCCTTTCATGACTTTACTAGATGAGTCTTGTTTTACCATAGAAAAATAGGTAACCAGTGTGGCCATGGCTGGAGTTATTATATTATTAATTATCTGAAAAACTGAATATTGTTATATTGCTTAAGAGTAGAAAACGGCAAATATGGTTTGCTGTTGTCATGTTACCTTGTTCTTTAGTTTCACGTTTTGTTGATTTCAAAATTCTGACCTCATTAGTGAATGTGAAATATGCTCCACAAGTAAGCTTTATCCCAAAGGCAAACAAGTCTTATGTCCATATGTCCCTCCTTGCTGTGGGGTTTGAATAGTGAAGTTTTTTTTAATCGTATGAATGTTTTTCTGGACTGGAATTGGACAGGGGATGCAAGTAAACTTTAATACTCTGGTGCAACATATTCAAGTGGGTAGGTGTTACACTGTGTGTGTAAGAATACAGGTATTTTATTTATTTATTTATTGTGTGTTTGAGGAGGCGCAGAGTGACAGATAGTGGAGAGTAGAGGGCACTTTTTTTTTTTTATCTATGAGCAGGTGCCATGGCAGAGCAAGGGGGTGGGCAATTGTGGCCTTGGACACCAGAGATTAATCATGGCCACCCCACCGACTGCCCAAATCATGTGAGGAAACTAGAACTGTCAAAACTGCTAGGTTTAAAAATCTGTCTTAAACAATGTCTCACTATATGAGAGAATTAATAAATTGGTCAAAGCTGAACATCATTTACTGTGAGTGAATGTACACAGTATTATTAGTATCACTGTATGACAGAAGTTCTAACAGAGAAGAGCTGCTCGCTCCAGACAGCTGCAAGTGTGAAGCAGCTCCAGATGTTTCCCATCTTCTAACCAGGGACGTTCAAAGTTATAAATATTGTGTGGATGGTACAGTATGAACTACAAACAGTATATCTGCTGAGAAACCGAGATCGTGAATATTCCTGTGTGTATCTGAAATTATTTAGAGGTGCTTAGATTAACATGTGGACAGAGTTAAGTGTTATGAGTTATCAATGACATAGATTTTTGTGTTTTTATTTTATTTATTACTACCCATGATACCAACTCTACTTTTATGGTTAGTGGTAAGTGTAAAAACTAATGTATGCATAAAACATAAGTGCGTTTATTAATTTTACGTTGTACTTGCCTTAAGGGTTTCTCCCTTTTATTAGTTTTTATCAAGAGTTCTAATTATATCCTCTCTAAAGGTCTTGTTTGGATAATGAAGCAGGTGATAATTAACCTGTTTGCTCTCTCACTTGAAGCTAAGGCCAGAGTAATGCGTAGTGCGCACTGATCCAGCAGCCATGCTCTCTCCTTCCCATTATGTTTCTAAGACACAAACACTGAAGTAAACCTGCATTTCTTCCAGAGGAGGAAACACACAGATGCTCTGCGAGCTGAAAGGATTATCTATAGTTGCAGTCCTGCTGCCTCTGTGGGATGGAGCCTTTTATTATGTAGTGTTTTATTGCTGCTGGAAGAAGCTGACATGGAAGAAGCAGCTGTATAAAATGAAGCCTCGCATTCTCGATTTTCTGCCACCTCCTGTGAAAGCTCTGCAGTCTGCATGCATGTTCTTGTATGTGTATACAGGGACTGATGTGAATTATAGGTCTTATGCAGCTGGTTTAAGAAGCCGGCTTTTCAGAGTAAATAAGGCCACTACTTATGTGTCACTGTAAATATATGTTGAACAACTTTGGCAGAAAACTTGATCTATAATTCATTTTAATGTGCCCCATCATCACTTTGGGTGTTGACAAACTTGTGTGTGGTGGTGGTGGGGAGAAAATTTAAACTTTTTTCCACAACTCATGATAAGCAAACGATTCATTTGAGCTGTGCTGTATACCACTGATCTGTGTTCGCTTTTAACTTGTAAAGCTGATGGTCAGTACAAAACATCAGGATCAGAAGATTGCAGCTTTCCTGATAAACTGCAGGACACAACCACGGAGATTTTTCTTCCTTTCAGTGTGCGAGACAGTGCAGATAAGCGACTATGCTCACATGCTTTGCAGCAGGGAGTAGCAGGGAACAGTGGAAGAGGAGTGATGACAAGCTGACCCATACCAAAGCCTTCTGTCATTACAGGGATCAAAGTGTTCAAGGCTGCAGACTCTCACTTTTACTCCTCCCTCTGAAACAATCCTGCACCTCTCCTCCTCGTTTACACCAGCAGTTTTAGCTATTTGAGGCCTACATGCAACTCATTTTGACCTGCTACCATTAACGTACTGTAAATGGACCCAGCTCAAGAACATGTTGATACAACCTTCAGCAGATAATAATGAGCTCACTGTCAGTAATTTTATTTTTGTGACAACTTTACTGATGCCATCTGATGGAAATCACTCACTGGTTTTGCATGTTACATTTGCTCTGGTTTACCCTTCTCAGAAATTAATGTTTGGACAGAATAAAAGGGATGAGTTCATGTAATGTTATAACCCCATTCCATTTAAATTACATTTTATGTAAAACAAATTTGCTTTGCCAGATACACATGGGGAAAACAAACAAAGGTAAATACAGTGGCAAAGGGTTTTCCCGCTCTTGCCATAAACAACATTTATGAACTGAGCAGATTGGAAGACTTGTAGACACTGGAAATCTGAGCTGACAGCATGGATACATTTAGGCTACCAAAGTTTGGGACTTGAGTCATTATTATAAAACCGTATGCCTCCTGCATCAACCTAGTGCTGAGTTTTTAAGAATTTTCCCACAAGCCACACTTTTTTTTTCTTTTTTGTAGCATAACCAAGTCAAATGAGTGCTTAAACACAGTGATACACTGTGCTTGCATGTAACTGCTGTAAACTGATGTTGTGGCGGAAATGAGACATTTTGCTGATTTATTAAGCAGTTGCAGGTAGGTATAGAAAAACTGATTGTGTAAGAGTGAGGTAAAGAAGATTGCTTTTTACAATTTCTGCTTTGCAAGAGGTATTTTTGAAGTTCAAACAAGCTGAATGCTGAGAAAACTATCTCAGTAATCATCCTCTGATGAAATGTAATGTAACGCACTGAACACCAACAGTCTATGTAAATAATGCTGAAAAAAGTACCATATGAAACGTGAATTGACAGAGTACCTATCCCATGGAAAATTAGTTTTATCAGGCAGATGTCCCATTTGTATTACATGGGCTTATACTGCAACCTGCCACAATGGGGAGCTTAATCTGTTCTGATGTTGCATCTACACCAAGACATGTTAAAACTAGAGACGGGACCAGAAGACCAAAGTTGAAGCTAAAAGGACAAACACACCCTACTTGCCTGGCTTCAGAACAAATTTTAAGTCTCTCCATTAATTAAATTAATAAAAATAAAATTAAAATAAGAATTAAAAAAAAAATATTAAAATAAACTTCAGATAATTATTTTTGAGTGCTGATTTGGCTGATTTACATACTTTATACCTTGCTGCTCTATGTTCAAATACATATATTTGGCGTAATGTTTATGTTACATATACTTTTTTTTTCATTCAACCTTTTTTTTAGACAGGCTAATCCTATTGAGCCTCGGGGCTCAATTTACCTTATGTAAACGTTTTTGTTACGTATGCGTTTTTGTTACGTATATTTACATTACATATATGTTTACATTATGTATACATTTACATTAGGTACACATTTATATTGCGTATATGTTTACAATACGTATGCGTTTTTGTTAAATATACATTTTTGTTTACGTTATGTATAAGTTTACATTATGTATACATTTCTGTTTGTTACGTTTACATTATGTGTATGTTTACGTTACATGTATGTTTAATTTACGTTTATGTGTACGTTTATGTTACGTGTACGTTAACATTACGTATACATTACATATATGTTTACATTACATATACGATTACTTACAAATACGAATACATTACATATATGATTCCATTACGTATACCTTTATGTTATGTATAGGTTTGTTATGTATATGCTTACGTTGCATATACAATTATATTACATATATGATTATGTTACATATACAATTGCATTACATATATGTTTACATTACGGTTACATTATATATACTATTATGTTATGTATACTATTACGTTATTTATTTGATTATGTTTCCTATACATTACATTACATATACATTTACGTTATGTATGTGTATACGTTTACGTTACGTATACGTTTACGTTCCGTATACGTTTACGTTACGTATATGTTTACGTTACGTATACTGTATATGTACAGTATACTGGAACGAGCTGCCACTGAAAGTCAGGCAGGCCCCATCAATCTCTGTTTTTAAAAACACATTTTTTTCATTGGCTTTTAACCTAGAGTGAGTTGGCGTCTCTGTCTTGGTGTTGTATTCTTTTACTTGTGATGTTCTGGTTATTTATATGATTGTTTTTATTGTTTTGTGCTTGTTTTTGTCTGTGTACAGCACTTTGGACGGCTGATATGTTGTATTTTAAGTGCTTTAAAAATAAACTGGTATGGCATTGGTATATGTTTACGTTACGTATATGTTTACTTTACGTATACATTTACATTATGTATATGTTTATGTTACATTTATGTTACCTATATGTTTTTGTTATGGGTATGTTTGCATTACATATACATTTATGTTACACATATGTTTTTGTTATGGGTACATTTACGTTACATATACATTTATGTTACATATATGATTTTGTTATGTTACATTTACGTTACGTATACATTTACGTTTACGTGTACATTTATACTTATGTTACATATATGTTCATGTTATGTATATGTTTATGTTATACATAGATATTTAGTTTCAGTTAGTTTTTTTTTAAGTTTAAAGAAGCGTGAACAGCTGTCTAATTTTTTCTTCCCAAAAAAACACATCACATGGAAATTTTGGAAGAAGGTGGAACTGCTTTGTCCATCTTTATTGATCTTTATTATTCATCTTTATTTATTGATGGTATTTGGTTATTAATACTGTAAGACAAACAAATACAGACAAAGCTGAAAATGTTACAAATATAAAACAAAGAATTTAAAATAAACTATTTTAATAGTATACATTTTGTGGTAAACACTAATGCACTAAAACGTGTTTTAGTTTGTTGTAGGAAGCTATGGTGCCTGTAGCCAAACTAAAATTACATCACTATTAGATTTATATATCATAAATGATGGTATTAGACATCAACATGTAATTTTATTAGACAAAATTTGTGATAAAAGAGTCAGTGGAACAGTGTTTTTGTGCTCTACTGTCGTTAGCTGCTGATGATTATCCTTGCTGCTGATGTCATGCTGCTTATTATCTCGTGCTGCTGTAGTCATTCATACTTATCTGCTCACCACAGACTCATGTTTGGGCTGCTACGCCGTATTGTTTTACATTCTTAGTGTTTGGCATATATCTTAGATCTTGTTTGGCATTTGTTTAGTGTATATCAGTGTATACAGTATCTTAGATCCGTATTTACAGTTTATTTTTATACTTTATCCGTCCGTTATCTTTTATCCACTTCTTCCATTTTGGGTCTCAGGGGGTCGCTGGTGCCCATGTCCAGCAGTCACTGTGTGAAAGGTGGGGGACACCCTGGACAGGTCTCCAGTCCATCACAGGGTCAGGGACACATAGAGACAAACAACCATTCACTGTCTCACTCACACCTAGGGACAATTTAGAGTTACCAATCAGCCTAACATGCATGTTTTTGGTCTGTGTGAGGAAATCGGAGTACCTGGAGAAAACCCACGCATGCACAGAGAGAACATGCAAACTCCACCCAGAAAGGCCCCCAGACCAGGATTTGAACCTGGGACCAGCTCACTGAGAGGCAGCAGCTCTACCAGTTGCGTCACCTTGCTGCCCTTTTTTATACTTTATATTTTGCAATTTTGGGGTGTAACTGGGACCTTGTGTACATAATTTCATTCCACCTCGTGTACCACATGTGATGGAAATGACAATCAAGTTGCCTTGAACTTGACTTGAACTTGAGCTAGTGTTTTTTATTATTATGCTAACTACAGTACTTCACAGCTATTTACTGTGTATACTTCTGCTTCCCTTTTTTTGGGAGCAGCTGTGGCTGAGTGGTTAGAGCAGTCGTTCTCCAATGGGAAAGTTGTGGGTTCAATTCCACCAGCAGCCACATGCTGAATTGTCCCTGGGCAAGACACTGAACTCCTCACTGCCTCCAATGTGTGTTCCATCAGTGTATGAATGTGATGAAGCTCTGATTATTCTGTGAGTAGAGTGCTGTAGGGATGGGTAAATGAGGGAACAGGTTGTAGTGTAAAGCACTCTTGATAAGATACTATAGAAAGGCATGCTACAGTATATAAGTACAGTCCATTTACCATATTTTTCTTTTAGCATATATATTCTTTGTAGCAGCGTGGAGGAGCAGTGGTTAGAGCTGTCACCTTTCAGTGAGAAAGTCATAGGATCGCTTCTTGTCCTTTCAGAGTGGAGTTTGTACATTCTTCCCATGAGCAGGTTTTCTCTCATGGTACTCCGGTTTCCTCCCACAGACCAAAAACATGCATGTTAGACTGACTGGTAACTCTAATTGTCCCTAGGTGGGAGTGAGAGAGTGAATGGTTGTCTCATTTGTCACATGTGTCTCTGTGATTGACTTGTGACCTGTCCAGGGCGTCCCCCGTCGTCTTTTGTATACACTGACTGCACCAACTCCCTGTGACACCGAAAGGAGAAGAAAATGGACGGATACATTCTTTCTCTTTGCACATCTTTTTTCCAATGTTTTGTTTTTCCTACGAGAGATAAAAAGTAACATCCTCACAGGATACGTTTCACAGCGATAGCTGCTGAATGGTCTTCTATGGTAGTTCCCACCACAGTTTGTGTGTTTGGGTGGACACGTTGTCTTGAAGACGTGTTCACATTCTTTCACACACAAGATGAAAACCACCTTCTTTGCGATGCCAAAGGTGGTCAAAACCTGCTTTACTAATGTAGATCTCCAAAAATGAGATGGATCCATCAAAAGTTCAGAGGCTCTTATGTGTCATGCAAGTGGACGGTCCTTCTCATGTGCACGTACATGTTGTTTTCTAACAGTAGACACACAAAAAGGAAGGTGTCTGAGGCAAGAGAGTGGATTTTCACTCTTCTCCCCTTCTCTGATTACTACTGTTTTGGCAGCTGACGCCCAGTAATGGAGACTTGGCTGTCAGTGAAATTTGTGGCTGTCTGTCGTAGCGCAGCTCTTCATTCCAATCAGCAGCTGTCACACCAGCCTGGGCCGTTATTAATGACGGCCACTAACTGCCTCACAAATTCACTGCACTATTTGAGAGCCAGCGTGAAATAAGGTTACACTCTTTCCCAGTGTGCGTCTGCTGTTTAATGGAGAGATCTCAAATATCAAACAACTATGGAAACTACTTCTTAGCCATCTAGGGAGAACATGTGTGCCATATGAAGAGTGTTACGAAAAGTTTGTGATTTTTTTTTTTACAAAAAAGAGCAAGTTTAAGGTTTTATCACAGAGAACAGAGCAGCTGATGGAAGTTTGCTTCTTGAATCACTGCTACCACCCTCACACACGTGCCATCACGACGTGTGTACGATTAGCAGTCACTCTATTTGATTGACTAAGATACCTTGTAAAAAAAATATATCTGTATGTCCTTGTATGGTTTAGGCTGCACTAATAGAATTGTGTGTGAGAAGCCATAAATGCAACGTGACAGAAAAAGCTTGTGTTTGTCAGCTGTTAAACATGGGGCACGGGAATTCAAAACGGCACACTGGGGAACAGCTGCCGTATGAATCACTCACCTTTGAAATGCAGCGATGAGCCTCCCCCACACTGTTACTCTGTGGGTGCACACAGAAGCTGTTCAGAGTGGAGCAACTGACTCCCGAGGTTCAATACTGGCCCCAAACTGCACGGCAATGGTGATTACACTTGTTCACAATTAGTTTCTGCTGTAACTATATTTTGATGGACGTATTGGCAGATCTCCAAGATGTTGATGAAGACCATATTACCGTAGTATTGGTTTCCATTTGATGTCAGCTTTGAGGTTATTTTTCCACAAACGCCCCTCAGTTCTGACTTTTTGCAGACTTTTTCAAGGATGGTTTATGATAGCGCAAATATCTGCAACATTTACTTCAAATGTCTTGTTTAGCAAACCAGTTGGCAAGTACAAACTCTGCAAAAATACTGATTGATTCCGTGTGCGACTGCAGCATGTAATCATCAAGAGTTGGCATGCATGCTGATAACATCTGCCGCTTCATAATTTTATTTTTGATTTTGTCCTGCTGGGATCTTCTACATGTTCTTTGTGCTTTAAGGCATATTTACCATGATATTCCTGTAATAACTATCTGCCTCCTGCATATCCATGCAAAAGTGATTGCTTTCAGTCATGTTGTGACCCACAAGAAGATTGCCGGAGTCTAGTTATCTGCTAGTTTTCTCTATCTCTTGTTACTTCCCATCTTACTGTGATCGGAATGTTTTAAACTTCAACCCATCGGCTGCATGGAGTATATGTTAATTTGTGCTTTAAAATATGACTGCTGTAAAACGTATAAATTATAACTAACCGTCTGTCTTTTTTAACACCACTATAATGCTATAGTTTGCAATTCTGCAGGAGGTGGTGTCCAAGTTTAAATGCTGTTTACAAACACTAATATCTCAGCATGCCTATGATAAATAAAGCATATAGCGTCAAATGTGTCCATGTATCTTTACTGTAACATTTTAATTAGTGAAACAGTTTTGCAGACAGACCGGTAGTTCGCAGGAGACCATTTTTGTGCAGAGGAGAGTAAAACCTTTGGTGCCACATTTGTCAGTTCCTTGTTGTCTAAAGTTGGTGTTTTACTGAGCTGTGACTGTTGGGAAACATAAATCCTCATGTTTACTAGAAACTTTCAAGAAAATCTTGACGTTTCAGTTGCCGTCTTAGTTAACCCCATCGAGAAGTGTGGCTGTGTTATAAAGGGAAAATTAAAAAAATAAAATAACATTTTTTGTGTGTGATGACCTGTAAATCTGCATGGTATGCCGTGCACATTATTTTGTTGCCCAACTTAGAAGATACCCCAAAAGTTATAATTTAATCTTTAGAAATTGTTATGTGTAAAAAGGTCTGACACTGGCTCTGGAACAAGTGTGCACAGTATTTTGCAGGTTGATTGCACATGCGTATATCGTATTCTCCGGCCTATAAGTCACACCTTTTTGCCTACATTTCCAAGCCCTGCGACTTATAGGCCGGTGTGACTTATACGTGGATTTTTCGGTTTTTTTTCAATTTGGTCATAAAATGGTGCCACTTAATTTTGGTTGTTTTTAACCGTCAAAGTGCATTTATCAAGAAAAGTTATACTGAGACACACTTTTGCAGCTAACAAAAATATA
>JARVJN010000002.1:29712049-29722242 GCA_031763805.1 Argolebias nigripinnis
CGTATCATTAATGGTATTGTCTTGTATTGTTTCTTTTGTAAAAAAATGAACGAATTTAATAAACATAAACATAAACAAACATAATACCTTGCCTGGTGAAATAAAAGTCAAATAATTGCTTTTTACGGCTGACAGTTTTGCATTTCACAGTTATTAAGGCCGACCTTAGTTCTGATATTAAAGTGTTGAACTGTGCACTGGAAGTGCAACAGCTAGCTGCTTTTACAGTTGTAAAAAAAACTGTAGAAATCTAAGAAGATAATGGTGCAATAAAAGTTGGACAACAATGTTATGGTTCCTAAAATATCATTTTTGTGAACCATTATGACATTTTGAGACTGTAGCTGTTTTTAAATATTCACATCAGTCTGGGGCCGGGCTCGCTCCGACTAGCTGTTAGCTCTACCAGTCAGAACTAAACTCAATCCTGTCACATGGTGCTGGTGAACCCAATGAAGCAGGCAGGCAGACAAGGACTCAGGATGGATATATAAAAAATAACAAATGTATTTACAAAACAAAGAGCTGACAGGGCAGCAAAGCAATCATGGGGATATGGGGATACTCACGACACAGACAGGTCATCACCAGTGACCAGAAGACAATGCCAGGACAAGGACTAGAACAGAGACACTGATTAGACAAGGTGAAGACACATGTGAGTAATCACAGATGCCAAAGAAAAAGACAAAGTATGCAAAACATAAACACAACACAAGATGGAGCTAGATACTTAAGAAATGCAAACCCTATAAAGATAGAAACAGAGAATCAGGCGGACACAGACATAAACACAACACCAGGGATAAAACCACAACTCCTACAAATCCTTCAAACTGAGGTCATTCAAAGGGTTATCTACAACACATAATATCATAATTGTATTGTTCTTCCCCCCAGATTTCAGCTTCAAAGTATCAGAATGATGACTTTACTTGTAATAATGTCAAGTAAATATTTGGATATCCATCCATCCATCATCTTTTACCCACTTTTTCCATTTTGGGTCGCAGGGGTCCATATCCAGCAATCACTGTGAGAGGGGCGGTGTACATCCTGGATGGGTCGCAAGTCCATCACAGGGCCACATAGAGGCAAATGAAACAAACAACCATTAACTCTCACACCCAGGGTCAATTTAGAGTTACCAATCATCCTAACATGCATGTTTTTTTGGTCTGTGGGAGGAAACCGGAGTACCCGGAGAAAACCCGCGCATGCATGGAGAGAACATGCAAACTCCACCCAGAAAGGCCCCGGGACCGGGATTTGAACCAGAGACCTGCTCGCTGAGAGGCAGCAGCTCTACAGTTGCGCCACCGTGCTGCCATATTTGGATATGTGTAAAAAAAAAAAAAAAAAAAAAATTAAAGTATTTTAACCAGGCTGTGACTTCAGCTAATAATAATTTATATGGGTTTGTTAAACTTAAAGATTGTGAGGACAACATTTTAAAAACTGTTAAAGAACAGTGTTTCTCAATGTTGGATTGTAAAGTTAAAATAATATTATTAAAATAATATTGTGACATCTCTGTAAAGCCAGACAGATACTCAGACAGTACTTCTTTAACAACAGGCTTGTTCTGTGGTGAAAATGACTGCATGAGCTCCGATCCTTTAAATAATTTTTTTTAACATGCTCCGATTTTAAACAATCTCTCGAATGGCTATTTTGAATTGACTTCAAAAGCTAATTACATCCAATTATTGTTTTCTGAGCGGTTCATTAAAATATGTTCAGTGTTTCAGGAGATGTTTTGCAAAAATAAACACATACAAATACACCGTTCCGCACCTTTTACATCACATAACATCACTTTGGGCTCATTGAAGAGGGATGGATGTGGAAAACAGCGGCGTGGCCTAACAGATTACTGAACGCTGAATCATCAGAAATAAAGAGCCACCCATCCAACTTTTAATCAGCACACAGTTAAAAACCCAAACATTGTAGTTGAACCCGTTCAGGTTTTCTGGAGCAGAAATAGAAGTGATTTTATTTCTCATGTGAGGCTTCTCCTTGGCTGTTGGCCCAGCAGAACATCTGAAGGGTTGATAGATAAAAATAAAAATAAATCTGCTGTGAAATCTATAGTTACCCGTGTATTTTTCACAAACAGATTTTGTTGTGTTGGCCCGCGGCACCAAAAACCTCGTCCAACCTGACAGTTTGCTCCAGCCTCTTCTGGCATGACAATAAAGCTTGTTGTAATCACACTGCTGCAGCTGCAGAACAACGTGCCACACCCACCACCCACTGGCTACACATTTTGTCGTCTTTAACTACAGATGTTTGCAACATCACGTTGCCCCATGAGCCTTGATATTTAATATCTGAAATTACAATGAGACGAGGCAGAAGGAAATAAGTAGACATCCACGTCCTGGCTCTGAAAAGTTCAACAGAATCAAGAAAATTAAAGATACTAAAAATATCACATTTGCAGAAAAACAAGCTACAAAACATCAAAATAAAATCAGACAGTTTTGTTTTTATGTAATAAAATAAAATAAAATAGGAAATTATACCAGCAAGTTTAAGAGATCTATTTGAAAATGATTGATGATGATGAGGCTGACTCTGTAGTGCTCTTTTCACTTTGATTAATAGTTAATGTTGCACATCACAAAAGCAGGAAGTGAGCAGTGTCTCATCTTCTGACGCGTTTTTAAGAGAGCAAAACTGTTCTATTATACACGGGATGAATAACAAATAATTTTAATTCTGTTGTCAACACAATGATCCAAAGTGTCACGAGGAGTTGTTTTGTTGTTGTTGTTTTACTTCAGACGGCAATTATCTCTGGCTATTAAGATGAAGTTCTGTCATGTTGGGGCAATAATAATAATAATAGTGATATAATAAGGGCAGCACAGTGACGCAACTATAATAAATAAAATAATAAATGAAAAATAAATAAAAACAAGAACACATTTGCTTTGATGTTTCTAATGACCTTATCGATTGTTTTAAACCCCTTAAAGAAATCAAAGTGTACAACTTCAGTTCTTGTTGCAAGGTGTTCCAGGTCACAGGAGAAGAGTAAGAAAAGGCAAGAAAGTTCATGCTCAATAGTCCAGGTTTTCAAATCCGATCATTCTCAATCAGGTCATCTGGACAGTTTCATCATCATCTGATCATTTACATGAGTAAGAAAAGGCCTTTTTTTCTGAGTTCAGTCGCACTGAGGGGACGCTGCAGGTAATGATGGCCTGAGAGTGCACGCTGTAACTGCACTGACGACGGGACATGTGGGAGGAGCTATAAGAAGGTAGCAGACCAGGAGTGATTTATAGATGAAAGTGAACCATTGTGAGAGCCTATGTGTGGATAATGATGACCAACTGACCAAGGAGTACAGAGTGCAGTGATGGTACGGTAGTTACAACCAGTTATGAATCTTAGTGCGCTGTAATAGACAGCATCCAACATCTGCAAGCAGCTGGCAGGGGCATTCATGTAAATAATGTCTCCATAATTAATGGCCAGTAGGAAAGTTGCAGCGACAAGGTGTTTTCTGGCGTTCAGAGTTAAACAAGATCTATTTCTGAAAAAGAAACCCAGTTTTAATTCCAGTTTCTTTAACAGGTTTTCATTGTGTGGCTTAAAAGAGAGATGGTGGATCACGAAACATACGCTATGGAGTTTGAGATCTCCAGAAGACACACTTAGCTCAAAATGGTTGCTAAAAGTAGTTTTATTCCTTTACAAAAGTTTAAAACATTATGAATAGCATAATACAGTCATTAATAAAGTTATCTGTGTTCTAATTATGCGCTTGTAAAACAGACTTATCAGTAATGTTTGTACATTTCAACCAGCAGTAATCTGGTCATAACTCACAGCGTGTCAAGGTTTTAGGAAGGTTTGGACCCAGAATGCAACCTGATTTTAATGGAAAACAAAAACAAAATGCAGTCGTGGCAGCCAAACTCACTTACAAAACAACTCTGGAGTCACCACATGGAGAACAAGGGAAGGACCGGCCAGCATCTGAAACGCCCAGCATCACACTGGTGTGAGATGAAACTGATGTGAAGGCTTTATACATGAAACAGGCTGCAGGTGTGGATGGGACGTCTGTTCACACCTGCAATCCATTTAGACTATTAAACTTACAAAAAACATTGAAGAGTCATTTATTTATTTGTTTATTTATGTGTTTATTTGTTGCTGTCTATAAGTTGTGATGTTATTTTTGACTCTAGGTTGCAGACAAAGCAATGCTGGTTTGAAGAGATGGCAACCAAGTTATCAGCTCAACATGGGGAATAAGAAAATGAGCTCATTTTTACTTTTAAAATAGCAAATAAAGAAATAACAAACAAAACATATAAACAACAGCATTAACAAATTAAACACAGCACTATAAGCTTTTGCTTGAGACACGTTTATGTTTTAACGTTATTCTCAACGAGGAACAAAAATCAAATAGCTTTATTGAAAGTTAATAGACAATACAATCACTGATCAACAAAGTGTTCTGCAGTTTCTTGCAGTTTTGTTGGTTTACTGCTTGACAGTACTTTACCAGATGTGCAAAAGATGAAAGATGTTTATGCTTTTTCAAGTTAGCCCATTACAGCAACAACTGGGTCGCCACACACATTTCACTGTATTCTGATGGCTGACAGAACTCCAGATGTTGTGTCCCACTGCACCACATCTACACTGCACTGACTGACACAGCTGCATGTCTGCAGGCCTCTTTCCAGATAAGGATCATGATGAACTGAGCACTGATTAAAAAAATACTGCTAGCCATCCATTATCTTTACCTGCTTCTTTATTTTTGCACAAAGAGAACATGCAAACTCCACTCAGAAAGGCCCTCCAGCCAGGATTCAATCCGGCGACCTTCTCGTTGAGAGACGGCAGCTCTACCAACTGCGCCACCGTGCCGCAACATACAGCCAGTTTCTTGTTTAAAGCTGCTGCTCCCACCTATCTCGTAAGCTACAGCAAAACCAATGATGTAATTTAAAAACAAAAATCTTACGACTTTCTAAATGTGGATTATTTATTAGTTGCACTCTGCAATTACAGCTCCAGTCAGGGCACAGATATTCTTCATGCCGCTGCATGTTTTATACGGTAAAATAATTATGGATGGCCTTTGGGGGTGATTTCACTTAAGAGTTTACTCGTCCACACCGCAGCCACTGAGCGGAAGAATGTGCAGTCTAATAGTTAGATTATTATAACCAGGTCGTTAACTTCTGCATCTGTTTGACTATAAATAAAAATAGTTTATTTAAATAAAAAAAAGATCTTTCATCTAAAATGCTAAACGGCTCGTTCACTGGAGAACCAGCAAGTTCAGCTTTGGCTGCAGAGGCCAGCTCACCCTCTGCCAGCTGACTGAAACATCCACGTTAGAGACAAACGATAAAAGAACTGTCATTCCTGTCAAACATGGACGCCACTAAGGGGAAGGGGAAAAAAGTTAGCGTACGTTAGCCTTTTTTCATTTTCTTCTTATCTTTATTATTATTACCGCAGTGGGCAGTCAAGGTTCACTTAACCGTGTATGCTGTTACACACACACACACACACACACACATATAACTCCTGTCTCTCCTAACACCAGCCCTGCTCTGTGTGCTCTGCTAATATTGACTCTCCTGACTAACACTGCCTCTATTGAGTCAAACACAGAACTGTTTGACTAGAATTAGAACATCATTGAGATAACAGCCGTGGACCTGTCCAGGCTGGAGCTGTGGCTCCAGTGTAAAGCAGAGCGGGACAGCCACCGCTGCAGAGGGAGCTGACAGGGTTCAGAGGTGGCCTTCACAATCGGCTCCTCGCTCACAAACGCTTTGTCTCGCTGAAACGTTGATCACCGTTAACGCAGAAACTGCCACTTGTGACTTGTCTTTCTGTGAAATCACGTCTAGTTCCGAGCAAGCGCTGCTGTGTTTAGTCGCTGTCGTTAAGCGCGCCAAGTCCTCGAGGTTGTAAAACAAAAATTGGCGTGCCACTGGGATCATTGTGCAGTTTGTGTCACAGGTATGAAAACACTGCAATCAAACATCTCCTGAGCGGGAATAAAAGCTTGTGTTAAGTGGCAAAGCATGCTTTTAATGTGAAGGCAGGTATTAAATTCTTGTTGTCGGTTGCACTTTAACTATAATGTTAACAGCTCTTACCCTATAAACCTCACACACAAGCACATAAAAACACAACTAAGAAAAGCTGCTTCACTATTCACCACATGCAGACTGCGTCTTTCACAGTCTGAAATCTCTCATTAAACAATCCTCTTTATTTATACGTCATCATTCATCTCGAGTCCACTCCTGTTTTGTGCTTCAGTTCACTACTTTGTGCCCGGAGGAGTTTCTCAGTATTCACAACCTAACAATCTAAAAAATGAAAGTCTCGTATAAAGTAAAACTGAATGATTATGATTCTGTCTTATCATTTCTCTGCCCTGCCAGCTTTTTGTTTTATTAATAAAAACTTTACTGTGTTAGAGTCTGCACCAAGAAGGAGCAGTAGTTGAGGAGGTCAGTGAGGAGTTTTAGGTCACACATTTAACAAGTCAGTTTTATTGCATGATGTAAGAACATGCACAAAACAACCGGCATCAGAGTGTCTTTTTCCCTATGTTAATGCTGAAATGTCTCCTCAACAGGTAATTGAATGCATACAATGTTAAATACAAGGCTAGTATAGGTAGTCCCCGACTTACGACAGAGTTCCGTTCCTACGCCCGTTCGTAACACGGAAATCGTCGTAAGTCAGAAAATACGTCCAAACGGCCCCTCATACGTACAGTACTGTAATTTCACCAAGCACTTAGCCTATCCTAACACATTACCCTACATAATTTTTAAAAAACACATACATTCGGAGCCATAATGAAGGGGGAAAAAAGAGTTAATTTCTTACTGGGAGCTGGTGAGCTTCCTGCAGCTTCACGTCTGTTAGCATGTTAGCTCGTTGCTAGCATGTTAGCTCGTTGCTCAGCTGTAGCCTCTCTGCATCGTAAACCTCCGATCCAAAAAACAAGGTCTCCTGTATTTCCACGCGCGGTCCGGCAATCCAGAGTTAGCATATTAGCCCCTCCTGACCTCCTCTGCTCCGGTCTGCCTAAGGTCTCCTGTAAGTTTCCAGCGTGTCAAGCTCCCCGCTCCCTCCCTCCCTCCTGTAAGTTTCCGCTGAGCGCACGTCAAGCTCCCCACTCCCTCCCTCCCTCCTGTAAGTTTAGTTTCGGCACCATATTTTCTGTATATTCTGGTGTAAAGGCGCATAAACCACGTAACTCGAACAATGCTTTTCAATGGGAGGGCGTTCATAAGTCAAAACGTCGTAAGTCGAGACCGTCGTAACCCGGGGACTACCTGTATAATGTTTAAACTTTAACAAAAACTTTTGTGCAGCTTCAACATAAGCACAAAAACTCGAATCAAATGATATAAATGCCCCAAATTTCCCATATCGAACAGCTCTGATCCCTCCTATTAAAAAGAAACGTAAAAACATCAATCACTGCACTTCCTGGAGAAGTTCTGGTGTGGTTTCAGAACTGCCCGTGGGCTGATTTTTTTCTGCATTTTGTAGTTCAGGGCAGCACGGTGGAGCAGTGGCTGTGGCCTTTCTGTGTGAAGTTCGCATGTTCTCCCCAAACACGTGTGGGTTTTCTCCCACAGAACAAAAACATGCATGTTAGGTTAAATGATAACTACATTGTCACCAGCTGTGAGTGAGAGAGTGGATGGTTGTCTGGATGTCCAGTGATGGACTCTCAGCTGAAGATTGGGACCAGCTCAGCTCTGCACAGAAAATCAGGTTCAGAAAATGGATATGTGTAAAGTGACAGTTCAGACCTTCTGAAGTGGGTTTTTTAATCTTGTGAACAATTAATATCTTACCTGTTGGGAATAGCTCTTTGAGTGACCTCACTTTGGAGACTAGACTGATGAGCTAATGGCTAAGCTGAGTTTGTCTAAGATCAACATCTTAAACTAACCCATTCTTACAAAATTTACAACAGTTCATAGAAATGGTATTTCATGACCCCATTGTCAGTTTTACATAGTAGAAATACATGATCACTGGCAAGAACAGTGAAGCTTGGTGCACTTCAAGCATGATTATTATGATTTTTTTGGTGGTGGTGGGAAAAATACAGTATTCTCCGGCCTATAAGTCGCACCGGAGTATAAGTCGCACCAGTCCAATTATGTCCAATAAAGTGGATAAATCCACGTATAAGTCGCACCGGCCTATAAGTCGCACCTCACGGCACAAAACGAGCACGCGCAGCAACAACAGACCTGCAGTGCAGCAAACAGACCTGCATCTCTTTGATCTTTAAAGATAAACACATAAAAAATATATTTTTGTTAGCTGACATTACAGTAAAAGTGTGTCTCAGTTTAACTTTTCTTGATAAATACACTTTGACAGTTAAAAACCGTTAAATTAAGTGACACTTTTTTGACTAAAGTGATAAAAACCGAAAAAATCCACGTATAAGTCGCACCGGCCTATGAGTCGCAGGGCTTGGAAATATAGGCAAAAAGGTGCGACTTATAGGCAGGAGAATACGGTAATTGTCTTTGCAAGAACTACCGTATTATTAAATTATTGACATTAGAATAGTTTTAAGACCGCACTTAAACACGCTAGCTGTTAGCTTGTAAAGCCAGTCAGAATTAAACACTGGAGGCCATTCAAAGAGTTATCTACAACAGGTAAGCTATTATTTGTTCATAACTTAAACAAACCTCCGCCGCACATCAAAAGATACATTGTTGCTATAAGAGCTAAAAAGATTAAATATTTAACATGCTCATTCTGAGCAGAGGGAAAAAATAATCCTGTTTTTAATTACAGTATTACATAATCAAATAAACAGCGTGGAAGTGGTCAAAATCTTACTGGAACAAAACACAGTAACTTTTCTTTAATCTAAATACATATTGTGTAAATTTAACCAAAGAGCTGCAGTAAAAAAAATGAAAATAATGCAAAACTTTGCTGCAAGTTTTCCCGTTTGTGCCACTTCAAATTTATGTTTTCCAGCCTTGAAGCACAGAATGTTTTGATTTTCAATAATCCTAAAATTAATTATCCAAGACTTGAAAATATCTGTATAATAGAGAGTACAGGATGCAAAATTTTAGTGCACAACATGCAACAGCAAGTAAAATGGTGAAAGAGAACCGTGTTTCAAATGTTTCAAATGTTTTGCAGGAACAAAAAACGTCATCAATGCAAAAGATGAAGGAAGCCAGAAAAACGTGTTTTTAGCATTATCAAACCGGAACGGAAGTAAAGACAACATCAACCAGTGAAACCCACAAACAAAACACAAAGAATAAACCTGAATATACAAAAACCACTATGCTCAATGTAAAATAAAATAAAGAATGACATCATCGCTCAACTTTAAGACAATGACATCTTATAGGACTGATCGTTGGTGGATGAGGCACTCATGCAGAACAAAACATGCACTCGCTCTGCATTTTGATTTGTTGAGAAACAGATTGCTCCACATTTGTCATTAAATTCAAAACAAAACAAAAATTAAGTGTATTTATATTGTTGATTCTACTGTATTACTGAGTAAAAAAATAGGAAAGAAAATACAGTATATTATGAGTCCGTTGGATCTTGACCATATGCAAAGATTTAAAAATTAATGTTTTATTTATTATGTATTTTTATTACTATTTATTTATTTTTATTTTATTTTATTCTACTTTTTTGTTGTTGCTTTGTTTTGTTTTATTTTTTGAATGTCCAGAGAACCAGACTTAGCTTTTTTAGATATTTTTATTACTGTTTTCATTAGTTTGTTACCTGTTGCCCTTTTGGGTTGTTTTGACCACTAAAACTAAAAAATAAAATAGGCAGATTTAAAGAATGATTGTGTGATATAAATACTGTATGTTTTATTTTACTCTAGCCCTGTTTCACTATGGAGGACAAAATGAAATAAATAAATAAATCATTAAATCAATAATTTAATTATATATTTAATGATGTATTTAAAATTTAAATTGTACATTTCCTTATTACTCCTCCCTGTGCTGCCACCTTACCATGGTGGAGGGGTTTGAGTGTCCCAATATAGGAACTATGCTGTCAGGGGCTTCATGCCCCATAGTAGGGTCACCCAAGGCATACAGGTCCTAGGTGAGGGACCAGACAAAGTGCAGCCCAAAGACCCT
>JARVJN010000002.1:29864330-29874336 GCA_031763805.1 Argolebias nigripinnis
GCACGCCTCTTCACATAAACGTACTGGAACTCCTCACAGTACACAAAGTCCTCAGACATTTTGCCCCACTGATCTAGGACCATCACGTAATGGTCCACACAGACAACCGAACCACAGCAGCATATATAAATTGCCACGGTGGTGGGCACTCAGCCCAGCTGTTGAACACAGCCAGGAAACTTCTTTGTTGGGCGCGCACACACTTGAAATCGATAAAAGCTGTTTATATCCTAGGCATTCTAAACAGAGGAGCAGATATTATGTCGAGAGGAGGCCCTCTGGACAGGGATTGGATCCTTCACCCAGATCTGATGACAAAATCTGGAGCAGGTTCGGGAGAGCGGAAGTGGACCTGATGGTCACTCGAGAGAACTCTCAGTGCGATCTGTTCTCTCTAAACCCACAGGATGCTCCCCATTAGGGGTGAACGCGTTTGCACACAAACCGTGGCCTAAAACGCTAACTTATGCCTTCCTCCCAGTTCCTCTGTTACCAACACTGCTGGAGAGGGTGAGAGGAGAAATTGACAATGATTCTGATCGCTCCAGAACGCACGAAAGCCCCGTGGTTCCCGGTCCTGCAACAGCTGACGAGTCGATTATGGAAGCTGCTATGGAGAGACGATGCGCTCCTGCAGGCGGGGGGAGCAATCAGGAGTTTTCCTGTAATAAGTCAGCACCTGTGGGTCTGGTCGCTGAACGAGAACGCTTAGAAAAATTTGGTCTCTCTAAAGACGTAATATGCACCATTCAAGGAGCACACGCAAAATCCACCACAGCTGTTTACACTTCTAAATTGGCTGCTTTTCAGGGATGGTGCCTAAAAAAGGAGATAGATCCAATTTCTTGTCCCCTAGGCTGCATTTTATCCTACCTGCAGCTGCTGTTGGACAGAAATTTAGCTTTCAGCACAATTAAAACTTATGCTGCAGCGATCTCCTCCTGTCATGAAGGGTTCAATGATAGAACAGTTTCAATCACCCTTTAACAAAACGCTTTCTGAAAGGCGCACGTCGGCTTAGACCAATAGCACGTCCTCTGATACTACAGTGGGACCTAGCATGCGTCCTCAGTGCAATGACTAAAGATCCGTTTGAGCCTCTGAGTCAGATACCTTTAAAGTATCTGTCATTTAAAACAGCCTTGTTATTAGCTCTAACATCAGCTAAAAGAGTGAGCGACCTGTCCGGTCTGTCCGTCACTCCTTCTTGTCTCAAAATTCAAGGAGATGGAAGTTCAGCTGAACTTCGGCCGAATCCTGCTTTTATACCTAAAAGCATAACAAGTTCATTCAGGTCCAGAATATTACGCCTGACGGGTTCTGTCCTCCTCCCCACAAAAATGCAGAGGAGGAACATTTGCACCTGTTCTGCCTAGTACGAGCGCTCAGGTATTATATGACACGCACAGCTGCGGTGCATAAATCTGATCAGTTATTTGTACATTTCAGTGAACGATCTCAAGGTCAGCCTTTATCTTCCCAACATTTGTCACAATGGTTATGTGAATCGAGTTCAAATGCCTACAGTTCTTCTGGCCTTCAACCTCCTGAAGGACACAGAGCTCATTCCACCAGAGGAATTTCAACCTCCACAGCCCTGTACAGAGGAGTGTCCATGTAGGATATCTGCTCTGTGGCTTCGTGGTAATCACCGACCCCCTTCATCCATTTTTATTTACGAGATATCTCTAGCTCTTCACTGGCACATTCAGTTCTCAGAGTTGTGGCAGAAAGATTGTTATTTTTCAGTCAAACAACTGTAAAATAGAAATAAAATAAAACTAAAATAAGAAGGAAAAACAACAACAAAACAATTATTGACAAACAACACAGCCTTGTTTCTGTCTTTATTTGATGGTCGTTGTTTTTGTACAAATATTCCTTCAAACAGGAAAAATCCTTTCTCCTTCATTGGAAATGTTTCCTTTGCCTGATATGAATAAACATTCATTCAGCTAAGATCAGGCAAAGAGGTTTGCACGCCTGCAACTCAATACGCACCAGCTGCTTGGTTCTATGGTGCGTAATTACGCTTGAATAAGGTTTAGGTGGATGTCAGAGTGTTGTTATGGTCCTCGGTCAGACCCAGTGAGGTATGGACCATATCCTGCTCCACATTTAAACCCAATAGCAACAGCTCTTTAAAGGGCGGAGCTTACATGAAATAGAATGTTGGTTACGTATTGTAAACCCAGATTCTATGAGTGTAAGCGTAGCCCTTTAAAAATTGGGCCGGCTCACTGGCTCTCAATTAGCTGAAGAAAAGAAAATGCCTTTTGGGAGACGAGCACCGGTCCAGGGGCGGTTTTTTATAATGGACTGGGTGGGGCCCACAACAGGTGGGCGTGGACTAGAAGGTTTCAGTGTTTTGGCGCGCTGCGTGGCTAAAACCCAATAGCGACAGCTCTTTAAAGGGCTATGCTTACACTCACAGAATCTGGGGTTACAATACGTAACCAACGGTTCTGTCTTTTATCAAAGCAGATGCTGTAATTTGCAGTTGATCACAGTTGTTTCTCACAAATACACTTTGGATGTTTAAAACTGCTCAGCAAGCATAAAAACACAATTCTCCACAGAACTAGTTAAAAAGTTTAGGTTTGTACTTTTTTCCTAGTCTTAGCAAACTAATTTTATTAAACAAACACGAGCCAGTCTAACCCATCTGCAAAAAAAGCAAATTAACTGAGAAATGATCAAATAGGACGAAATCTGCTGAAAGAAAAAAACTCTTAAAACATGGAAGTGGTTACGTTGCAGTCAAATATGCAGTTACACATCTGTTGTGTTCATAATAGCAGAAGGCTTTTCCTCGCAAATACTTCAGCAAGCAAATGTAAACATAACGGAAATGATGAGAGTAGAAAAGCTTGGGCATCAGATGAAACGAGTCACATTCACACAGGTTATGATTGTTGTAGGAAGGGGACAGACATGGCCAGACGTTACCCTGACGATGATCCTCTCCGACACGTGCGCAGCCACAGTGTAGCTCTGACTGTGGGACTGAGCGTGGAGTGTCACCACCAGCATGAAATACCTGCACAGATCAGCTGATCAGGACCAGGTGTGGAAACAGCAGAACATTAATGAGACCAAAACGCTGCTCATGTTCTCATGGCGGCCCCTTCACCTCTGGTCTGGGTTTGGTTTGCCCTTCTTTCTCATGTTGTTTGCCGTGGTCTCGCTGAAGTGGAGCCGTCCCACTGTGACTTTTGTCACCTGCTCTGATGGCAATGTGACACTGTTAGAGACGGAAATCATAATTAGATCATAAAATAACACCGATTAAATTTTTGATGTGGTTTCTTGGGCTTTTAAAGAGAGCAGACTAACAGAACTGGCTTGAAGGGCCTCTTGCTGCGATCGGACTGGGACTGCTCCACACTGATGGACTGATTCATGGCTTCCACCTGCCAACGAGCAGCAAAAACAACACACACGTACTAAATACACCTGAATGCCAAAATCACCACAGATACTGCTACATCTGTCTCTGCACTGAAACATAAATGAGACATTTGACCTTATTGTTAGACATTTGACCTTTTTATTTCTATACACGTTTTCAACAACAACAACAAAATACAATTGAAATGTCTATTTCAGATAATATTTGTTTAAATAATGATAAAGCATAATGATGACCCTTTGGCGTTAAAAGGGTCATGACGTGACAAGCCGGTGGAGCAACAAGAACAAAACCCAAAAACGAGCAGTGATCTCAAAACACCCCAACACTGCTACATTTATTTATTACAATTTTATTTGAAATATGGGATATATGACATAATACTGAACAATAATTTAACTGTTGCCCAGATTATGGGCTTTTTAGCCAAGTGCTAATTCATAAACCCAGTCCCTGGTAGAGCTGTCATTTCTAACCCGAACCCAAAACCTGGCCCGGACCGACGCGGATTAGGGCCTGTCCAGGCCGTTATAATGTGAATAATGTGTGGGCCGGGTCGGGCCGGTCTCTGGCTTTGATACGGTTTTACGAATCATACAGCACAAATAAAATGAGAGGATGAAGAAAGAAAGAAGAGTGCAGCAGTTAATCAGACCGTGGAAGAGATCGCTGGCGCATTGAACAATAATTGTGCACATGTGCTCCGGCTTCTGTGGTTTTGCGAATCATAGCACAAAGAAAACTAAATGCACAATATAAAATTGTGTTAATTTACATGTTGAGGAGGAGGCAGGTCAGACCGGCCGGTTTAAAGAGGTTTAAAAAAGTCCCGTTAAGCTCAGATGGACACCTGTTACCTGCGTGTCCGCTGACCCGTCGGTTGAAATGGACTTGAGACCTGTCCAGGGTGTTAACCCACCTTTCACAGTGACTGCTGGACATGGGCACCAGCGACCCCCGCTACCCGAAAAGGAAGAAGCGGGTAAAGATAATGGATGGATGAATCAGCTGATCACCAGCTGCGTGCGTCTCCGCAACTGCTGTCATTTGCTGTGAAGGAAGTAGCATCTACAAAAGCTGACGTGAGCAGCGTGTTCAATTAAAATAGCATTGTTCTATATTTTTCCAGATGATTTTGCTCTAAAATGTTTTTGTTCATCTGTATAATAGCTTTAGAGTTGATTTTATTAATGATAGCTTAATAATAGCTTAATAATATAGCTTAATAATAAAAAAATAAACGTTTATTTTTTTTTCTGGTTCGGCCCTCTACCAGAAATCCGTTGGGCCCAGGTAGGGCTTGGAGAAAAAAAACAACCTACGGGCTCGGTTTGGTCTGGGCCAGATTTATTAGGCCCGAATGCAACTCTAGTTATTGTCTGCACATGACAAAAGGTTTTACTTGTGGCATTTTTGATTTACTGACTTCGTTATGGTTTATTTCCCTTCTTCTTCTTTTGGCTGCTCCCGAGTCGCCACAGCAAACTATCTTGCACGAAGACTTTGCAATTGTTTTTGTTACACTGGAGCTACCACAGTCCTCTGTGTGGAGCAGAGAGCTGCTGTCTAGGGTGCCCGTGGGATCAGATGTGTTTAAGGGCCTTGCTCATGGGCCCAGAGTGGGGTGAATGGTTGTGGAGAAATGCAGTTTACCTGCTACACTCCGTGGTTTTTGTTTATTAGTATCCATGATTTGTTATTTTTGTATTTGGATGGATTTTCTTTGTGTTTCGGGTATGTTGCTGTATTTCTTTAATCAGTTTTGCCATCTGCTCAGCCCCACACACCTGGATCTTATTAAGCAATCAGCACACCTGCTCTCTATCTGTAATTATTTTCCATATAAGAAATAGTCCTTTGTTTTAAGTACTTTTTGTCAGATTTGTGTCATTTCTTTGTTCTGTATTGGTGTATTAAAGTTGTCTCTAGTCAATGTCAAGTCAGTTTAAATCTTTTTATGCTTGTTAGTCTCTTTGCGTCACGAGGACTCATTTTCAAGAGAGACTTGTTTTAAACAAAACCACAGACAAGGTGAACAAAACAATAAGCAACAATAAAATGCAAATAAAGTAAAAAAAAAAGTAGTGTTATAAAACAAAATCATATCAAGGTGCCTTGAAAAATACTAAATCATAAAGAGGTTGTCAGGTGATTTAGGTAAAGGTTTATGAATGTTTATCACTGCTAATGTTAAATTAATGTTGAACCAAGTGTGTGAGTTCAGAGTTTGTTTTCCTTTCAGAGAGGAGCCTGTAGGCACATGACACCTCCGAGTCTGAGAGGCCGAGGTCATCGTGCTGGTAAGTGTGTATAAAAAACACTTCTTGTACACTGCCCATTGCAGATTCTCATGACGGGGCTTTGGGCAGGTAATGTTGAACATCTGCATAAGCCTGTTTCATGACTGTCTGCCCTTGCAAGTAAACTGGGTTAAAAAAAATCTTCTCCTGTCATCAAGTGTGGTTCTTTTATTTAAGTAAGTTAAATAAAGGATATTTTTATCTAACAGAGGTCAAAGTGGACAGCTTCAGATCTTGTTGCAAGGTGTTACAGTAGCAGTGCAAGAAAAGGCCCGTTTTGCCTAGTTCAGCCTGCATTGAGGGAACGCTGCAGGTAATTATGTCCTGAGAGTGCACGCTGTAGCTGCACCGACGATGTGACATGTAGGAGGAGATATAAGAAGGCAGCAGACCATGAAGTGATTTAAAGATGAAAATGTACCAGTGAGAGAGTCTGTGTGAAGTTAATGATGACCAATTGACCAGTGAGTACAGAGTGCAGTGATGGGTACAGTAGTTACAACCTGTTATGAATCTTAGCACACCGTGATAGGCAGCATCCAACATCTGCAAGGTGCTTGTAGGTGCGTTCATGTGAATAATGTCACCATAGCCCTGGCATTCAGAGTTTAGCAAGATTCCTTTACCTTTACTCCGTTAAGCTTGAGGCAGAAGCAGTCGATGGGCTGCAGACCCTCGTTTGTCTTGATGTACTTGGGATCTCCGATCATTCCGACATAGACCGTGACCTGGAAATGGTTCTTCTTTTGGCAGACAAACGCATCGTCAGCCAAAGAGAAGTTGAAGCCTTTGTCAGCGTCAACCCGGTAGGTTGGCATTGGACTGAAGACGGAAGAAGACACAACGTAAAAAAGGAACGCACAGGACCTCAGATTTGTTACTGAATGTTGCATACGTGGATTAGGTTGATGTACAGTAACACAATTTAGTAAAGAAAATGACATAAAGGTGGTAACATGTGATTCTTCTGTGGCCAACAACACTGTTTAGCAGGTTACACAGGAACTTTTGGCCCCTCTAAAGCTTAGAGACATGAAACCCTCATTTTCTACTCAAGCGTGGTTTGGTGTGTTTAGTGTTGCAATGGTCAACCAGGTGGTTTTGATAACATATCTTAAAAGGTCGTGAGTTCATTTTAACCTTCCTCCCTATCTATTTTGGCACTGCGAGAGCACAAGAAAGAGCTCACTATTTTTTTCTTCCTTTTTCACTTTAAGTCAAACCCCTGCCCTCGTTCACTCCCCCATACATCTAACCGCTGAGGAATTTTTTAGAACTCCACATTTCATCTATTCCTTTGCCGTCCCTGTAGACTTTGTTGAGTTTTGCAAGAGTACAATTAAAACTCAGTTTATCTTTGACACTGTGGATTGTTTATGACTCATTTGGCTCCAAACGGTGCAGTTATGCCCACAATAAATAAAAAAAATAGAACAATGCACCCACAGCTCTTTGCAGTTGATGTCGTATAGTGGCGTCCACTTGTTCTGCAGGTGAGGCTGCCACTTAATGCACTGATAGTTCGGGTCCAGGTAGCTGTTGTCTGCGTCCTGCATTAAACCTGTAACAAAGAGTTTTTCTTTTAAGCATGCTAAAGTGAGAAAACTAAATGTAAAAACAGCTGCTCCGTTCAGTAAGTCTCAATCTGTGTTAAGAGTTAGTAAGAGCAGGTGAGCCGGAGTTAGAGAGGGTGCGAAGATGAAGAAAGATGCCTGCCTACCTGGTTCTTGTTTGATGATACCTGTGAGGATTTGGGAATTCAAGGTGCTGTTGGGTGAGTCGGAGTGCTTCCTCTTCTTCGCCTGATGAACAGGGATGCTTCTGGGAAAGGAAAAGAGAACACAGTCATTTAGTTCAAACTTGAGGCAAGCCACTGGAGAATTTACTCAAAATCCTTGATATCAAGTGGCCTTTGTTCTTAACCGCAGTCAAACTAGTCATCCAAATTCCTGCAGAGGTAAAAGTCTGAACCAAACCAGTAGATGACCGAGTTGTACTGGTACACTAGCTGGTATCAAAAACTGAAACATGTTCACCACAGTCAACAGAATATCTGTCCAATAATACTATCATCCAGTAGCTTTAGCCGCTTGTTCCTTTTTATGGTTGCGGCCAGATGGTGCATATCTCCAGCGGTCATTCAGCAGGAGGCAGGGTACCCTGTACACGATGCAAAGAGACAAATGACACAGGAAACTATCCGCAATAACATCTAGGGACAATTTAGAAAAGCCAATTATTTTAGCATGCATGCTGTTGGACTATAGACATAATTTTGTGCATGTTTAGGATAGAAAGTGAAGATTTTCTTAGAAAGGCAACCCTTTGCTTATTGGTGTTTCATGAAAAATTTGATCTGTATCATAACTGGATTCAGCTGACTGTATGTAATTTGATCTGGATCTGTTTTGAACCAAATAAGATTGCTCTAAAAAAGCTAAGTCTAGTCCTCTGGACATTCAAAAACCAAAACAAAACAAAGCAAAAAAATTTGTAGAAATGTTTCGTCTTTTCGTCAAATAAGATTGCATGGATTTTGATAAGATTTGGACTTGTTAGTTTTTTTTTTTCATAGTGCCCTGAGAAGACACTTGTTGTGAGTTGACAATATACAAACTAAATGGAAGTGAAAAATAAAAAAAGTACAGACTTTAGAGCTACTATAGTGAAACTCTTTGGCTGATGTTTGACTTTACATAGTTGGAACAAAATGCCACTAGTTGTTAAAAAATGTTACTCAGAGCAGGTAGCAGAGAAAGCTGACACCTGATATTAACAATTTTAAATAAATGGTTTGCCATACCACTGGACCACTCCACTGTTGTGCGTCTTAAAAACTCACTCTTGTCCCTGAGGATGCTGCAGCAGCTGATGGAGCATCTGCGTCTGCTGCACATCTCCACTTCCATTAGAGACTGGTCCAATAGGATACTGTGATATCAAGGGCTCAGGCTTCAGGTACATGTCCCGATGCATGCTGGGATAGTGCCCATGAGGTGGGAGGGGTGGCGTTGGAGCCATGTGGCACATATTTTCTGGTGTCATGGTCCTGATCATGTGATGGTCTGAAAGAAGAATGGAGAAAATGTTCTCCATCAATCATTTGCTTTTCGTGCTCAGTATTATTTTTGTGATTCAACCTCTTTTTTTTTCCAGTTTTTCACAACCTCAGATAAAAACTTTTTAAAATTATGTCACAGTGAATGAATGCCCATCAGATAACATTACATTATTGAAATATTACGTTATTGCATTTAGCAACACGAGTGTGCGACCATCAAGAATCACTTCAGTGTTGCTTTTCTCTTTCTTTGACTTTTGGAATGAACCAGATGAGTGCTAGATTTTTTTCTTCCCCCAACCGTTATGTTTTTATTTGCATCACACATTATTATTATTACAAATTACAAATATTATTCTTATTTTTAGATATTATTATTTTTAGTCTATACAAGATTTTCTTCTTCCTGCTCCCTCTTCACTCGTGTAAATATGTGTTATCAAAGAATGTGTTTGTAAACTGATGATTTTTTTAAATCGAGTGAATAAAATGATTGAAATGATTGATTTTTAAACTATAAAAATGAATTTTTTCTGTAAAAATGCAGATTGAATGCTGAGAGCTGAATGACTGCAAATTTACTGAAGTTGAATTGGAGTTGTTAGAGCTAAAATAAGTAGATCTTAAGCTAAATGCTAAAGAATCAAAACTAGCTCAAAACTATAAAGGGCAAAATGTTTGTTAAATCCTAAAAGAGGAAAACACTTGCTAAAATTAGCAAAATGTTAGCTAAAATTAGCAAAAGGCTAGCTGAAATTAGCAAAAAATGTTGCTAAAAGTAGCAAACGGTTAGCTAAAAGTAAAAAGGCTAGCTAAAGTAGCAAAAGGATAGTTAAAATTAACAAAAGTTTAGCCAAAAGTAGCAAAAGGCTAGCTAAAAGGTAAAAATAGAAAACAGGATAGTTAAAAGTAACAAAAGGCTAGCTATAAAATCAAAGAAGCAAAATGATAGTTACAAAAATAAGAAGTTACAAGTAACAGAACAACAGCTAAAAACTAAATTAGCTAAATGGTAGCTAAATGCTATAATCACAAGAAGACAAAAATAGAAAGTATGCTGAAGCATAATAAAATATAACAGTATTTTTAAAGAAATTGACAAGATCTTGATGCATTTCTAAAGGGAATCAAATCACAGTGGTAAAATTAAGTAGAATTATTCATTTTATGATGTAGTTTGTGTATCACAGTTAGAAAAATTAAATAGAATTATTCATTTAGTGATGTAGTTTG
>JARVJN010000002.1:30164417-30174449 GCA_031763805.1 Argolebias nigripinnis
GCAGTGTCCTGTCACATTTGTGTGTTTTATGTTAATTTTATGTTAAGTAGGCAGAGTTTAAATGCGACATAATTGTCTTTTTAAAGTCCCCATAATGTTTGTTTTGCCCATATAAACCACATTATAAAAGTCCATGTAAACCACAATAGAGTCTGGGTGTTCAAGGCACTGTAAAAAATGCTGTGAAGCTCCTATCGGAAAGCTAAAGTGACCCAATTTTTTTCAGAATTTTTACAGTGCTCTGAGCTTGGCCCCAGGTCGCTAGGACCTCGGGAAGCGGTAGTCCCCCTAAACCACCACCGAGTGGGTTTGGAGAAAAAGTCCTGCTAAACCACATTGACCCATTTGTGTGTGTGTGTGTGTTTGCATTTATTACTTTGTAAGGCCAATTTTTCCAACACACTCCATTGTCGGTATCCCTAGTTTCTTATAGGGTCAAAATCCCAGGACCTATAAGGGGTGCCAATTGTGGGTTGGGTTGGTGTTAGGTTCAATTCAATTCAATTAATTTATATAGTGCCAAACAGGTTCTATTTCATATGAGCTATGCCCTTTAGAAAGCTGTCGCTTATTAGATAATCCCCTTTGCGCTCCAACACCCACAGAAAACCTTTAGTCCATGCCCACCTGCTGTGTGGGCCCACCCCTTGTCTATATATTCTGCTGACATGGGACAACTGTCTCTTTTTATCATTCAACCGTCGACTGAAGACCTACTCTCAAGAGAAGAAACCAAAGAAGATGGCCAGAACATGTCCAGCATGCGAGGTCGCCCTCATCCGGAGCTTCGACTTGCACCAAATCTGTGAGGGGCACCTGGGCCCCCAACACGCCAAACTCGACAACCCCTGTCACATTTGCCGCCTCCTGCCCGCTGGGGAGCGGGAGCGCCATGCAGCCTTGTTCAAGGCTATCGGAAGCGACGAATGGCAGGTGCAGGATGAGACGCCGCTGGACAAAGCCATCACCCATTTTAATGCGAGGGTTGAGCCGGATGGATCACCTGACCGCGGGGATGGAAGCAACACCCGAAGCTCTGCTCCATCCCTCCTCGAGAGCGTGGTACTTGACGAGGAACGTCCGAGCGGATGCTCTATGCCCCTCCTCCTCCCGAGGTCAGCGGTAAACACGCTCCCAGCCATGGGCGTCCTTCTTCAAGAACTGCCCGCCATCCAGGAAGCGGCAGACACGAAGGGCCTGTTCATCCTGACTCCTCCCCCGTCCAGATCGGATGATCTGGCGGGAAGGTTCTGCTCCTCGTCGGCCCGGCGCCCTGACCCAATCTGGCCTCGTTTTCCAGCTGTGTTTCAACGTTTGCTCCAATCACGAAGGTGGAGGGGTTCACTGAACTCGTCAGTGCCCCCACCTGGAGCCGAGCCTCACAGAGGTGTTCGGGGCGAAGGCCGCCAGGATGGACCAGAAACCGGTTCCACTTAGGAGACATGACCAGACCATCCTGCAGCTCTCCAACAGAGCTCATCAGTGCTCTGTCCAGGCTGCTGCGGCCAGCAATAACGTTGCTCTCCTCGCCTTCCACATCTCCAAACGGCTGGGGGAGACGGACCTGCCCGAAGGAGCAAAGAAATCGCTGTGTACAGCTGCAGACGTGATCCTCAACCTATGTGCTGCATCCACAGTCTGCCTGTCACGTACTGCTGCTTGGATGACCATGATCCAGCTCACAATGTGGCTCCAAGTCCGACACGCTCCATTGCTGCCTGACAGACTTCAGAAGGATTTGCTCAATGTTCCGGTAACGCCTGAGAGGCTTTTTGGGACAAGTCTCACGGCTCTGCTCAACAGATCAAAAATGAAAGATGACGTGTCTGAGACGGTTCGCAGCCTGATGACGTCACATCTGCCCTCTCGTCGCTCCGACGGGTAGAGAGACCGATGCTTCCAGAGGCAGCAGTACCGGCGCTCCACGACTACAGCGGCGGCCCCCCATTCAGCTCTGCCGCCGTCCCCTCCCAACAGAGAGCAGCGGCACCTGCCTCGTCATCCAGGTGCTGCCCACAGATGCAGACCTGGAGCAGCCAACAGCAGCAACAGCACCAGCAGCCGCGCAGACGACAGCACAAGAAATGACTCGCTGCGGGAAGTGTGTGTGATGTTAATTGTTTTGAAATAAAATACCCACATCTCTCAAAGGGCAGATCCTCACCCGCTTCAAGCCTGTCTGTTGGACAGAATGGCCCCTCAGCAGCTCTGACACACACACTTCCCACAAATGACAAGCTGGTCTCTGATAAACCATTGTTTACGAGACGCCATAGCTTGGGCATCATCACAAAGCACTCCTGCTTCACGCCTGACGAGCCGCGTGCTGCGCAGATGGAGCCGGGTAAAAAACCCGCTCTCTGCCTCAAACAGAGTTCAGCTCCCAGGCTGCCTAGCAGGGTTAATAACCTCTCATTAAAGCCTCTGTTGACTCAGCGCTTCACGTACATAAGTGACGCCGTCCATCTGCAGCTCGAGCAGGCTCGCTGCAGCTCTGAACATAGCACGAAGAGATGTATCACTCAGAGTGAACGCAGGCCACCGCTTAAGCGGCGTACCGCGTGCGGCAAAGACAACGCTTCACCTGGCGTTTGTTTACCCCCGCTGCGGACCCGCAGATGGGCCGCGGCGCAGAGGCGGTCACACAATGCGAGCCACCGCTTAGGCGGCGTGCCGCGTGCCACGTGCGGCAAAAACAATGCCTCACCTCAGAGTTGGCTGTCTTTCGCTGCGGACCCGCAGGCGAAATGCAGTGCTGAGGTGGCCACCCACCCCTTTCTAGGCGGGCCCCCTGTGGGTCACTCATGTGATGGAAGAAGGGGCCTTGGAGTGGTTGACGTCTATGACGCGCACGGCGCGTTACGAGCACGTACGACCGCTCTCTGAGTGGCATGCACAATGGCAGAAAATGTGTGTACTCGAGAAATGGATGGACACACTCATAGGCAAAGGCTATGCGCTTCAATTTGCAACAAAACCACCCCCATTCAGAGGGATTTTGGAGACTGTGCTGTCATGCCCAGAGCAAAGCTCCTCCCTCCTGTCAGAGATTCAGGAGCTGCTGACGAAAGGAGTGGTCTCCAGGGTGCCAGATGGGGAGGTAAACACAGGGTTTTACTCCCATTATTTTCTCATACCAAAGAAAAAAGGGGGATTGCAGCCAATTCTCGATTTGTCCATCTTCAACAAATCAATTGTGGAGAGAGGGTTTCAAATGCTGACAATAAAACAGCTGTTGAGAAACATCCACCAGAACAACTGGTTCACATCCCTCGACCTGCGAGATGCTTATGGGCACATTCCCATCGTCCCAAAACACAGGAAGTTCCTGCGTTTTTCCTTCCAAGGGGCTCAGTTCGAATACAGCAGGCTTCCTTTCAGCTATTTCCTCGCTCCCAGGACGTTCTCAAGGTGTGTGGAGACCACCATCCAGCCGTTATACACAGCTTGGATGAGAATATTATTTAATCTGGATGATCTGCTACTGCTGAGCAAGTCCAGAGAGGAAGCCACGATCCAGACCAGGGCTCTAGCAGAACATCTGCTAATCCCGGGTTTTTCGGTGAACTGGGAGAAGAGCTCCGCCCTCCCCTCTCAGTCTATTGTTTATCTGGGAGTGGAGCTGAATTCATGCACAATGAGAGCTCGCCTGTCACAGCAGAGAGTCCTCGACCTGACAGCTCAGCTGACCCACGTCAGACCCAGAAGGTTGGTGACGGCGGCGTCGATCATGCGTCTCCTCGGCATGATGGCGACCACCCATGTGGTTATGAATCTCGGTCTGCTTCATATGAGATCGATCCAGCGTTGGTTTGTCCGTCTACTTATAGATCCTATGCATCAGAAGAGGCGGATGATTCAGGTTCCCCCCTCCGTGGGAACCGATCTACGTCACTGGGGGAACCCCCTCATGCTGACGGAGGGAGTCTCCATGGTCAAACCTACGTCACATGTCCCTGTGTTCACGGACGCTTCTCTGATGGGCTGGGCGGGACGTGTCTGTCGCAGACGGTCAGAGCGAGGTGTCCAGATCACACTCGTCTCCATATAAACATGCTGGAACTACTGACAGTGCTCAAAGTTGTGTAGCATTTTGCTCCTCTGCTTCAGAATCAACATGTACTGATACACACCGAGAACAAGGTGGCAGCATCATACATAAATCGTCAGGGTGGTGTTCGCTCTGCCCAGTTGCTGCGCGTTGCGAGACAGCTTCTGCTCTGGGCTCACAGGTGCCTACTCTCCCTGAGAGCGTTGTACATTCCTGATGTTCTGAACAAGGGGGCGGACATTATGTCGAGGGGTGGCCCACATCACGGAGATTGGAATCTCCATCCTGATGTAATCGCTCAGATCTGGAGCAGATTTGGCTAAGCGGCGATGGATCTGTTTGCGTCATGAGAGAATGCACAGTGCCCACTGTGGTTCTCACGGAGCCCACAAGACAATCCTCCCCTTGGGGGTGGACGCTTTTGCGTACAGCTCGTGGCCAAAGAAGCTGTTATACGCTTTTTCTCCAGTCCCTCTTATCTCACATGTACTGGAGCGAATACAGAGGGATAAGCTGTCAGTCATCCTCATAGCTCCAGAGCACAAAAATGCACCATGGTTCCCGAACCTGCAGCGACTGGTGGCAGATCAACCGTTGCAGCTTCCGTGGAGGAGGGAAGCACTCTTCCAAGCAGAAGAGGCGATCATGCACTATCCAGAGATAGGCCAGTCCCTTTGGGCTTGGATGCTGAACAGAACCGTTTAGCACGTCTGGGCCTCCCTCCAGCTGTTGTCCAGACTATCCAAGGTGCACGAGCTACGTCTACGATGGCACTTTATGTGTTTAAATGGGCAGCTTTTCAGCGCTGGTGCACTGAAAAAGATGTTGATGCTACATCGTGTGAGATTGGCTGTGTGAGATTGGCTGCGTACTGTCTTTTCTGCAGCTGCTGATGGACAGGAATTTAGCCTTCAGCACCATTAAGGTTTATGCTGCAGCTATTACCTCGTGTCACAAGGGTTTTGGTGACAGAACGCTTTTTAATCATTCGCTGATGAAGCGTTTCCTTAAAGGCGTGCGGCGGAACCGACTGGTGTCACGCCCCCTTGCCCCTCAGTGGGATCTGACTTTGGTTTTACCAAGTGCCCTTCTCTAGTGCGCCTTGACGCGTGGCGTGCATATTACGCACCGGGAAGTATGTGTATTGCTGTGAATGGGTGAGCAGGTGCTTCATAAAGGTGTTTGAACCCAGTGAGGCATGGACCATATCCTGCTCCACCCTTTATCCAATAGCGAGAGCACAAAGGGCATAGCTAATATGAAATAGAACGTTAGTTACGTATCGTAACCCCAGATTCTATGAATATTAGCGTAGCCCTTTAGACTCGTGGGCCTCACTGACTCCTTAATGGCTGAATGAATAGCTATTTGGAGGAAGCTGCTTCCGTGTCAGTGGAATATATAAACACGGGGACGGGCCCACACAGTAGGTGGGCGTGGACTAAAGGTTTTTCAGTGGGCGCTGACGTGCAAGGGGATTATCCAATAGCGAGAGCTCTAAAGGGCTACGCTAATATTCATAGAATCTGGGGTTACGATACGTAACCAACATTTTAATGTGAATAATTTTGGGAAGGCTATCTCTAACCCATCCGTACCGCTGTCCGATAATGCGTCATTGTTATAAAATGAGAGAAATTAAAACTAACGTAACGTAAAAATTTTTTTTCAAAAAATAAATACAACTGGGAGTGGTGGTGCAGAGGTTAGAGATGCTGGGCCTGTGATCAGAATGTTGCAGGTTCAACTCCTGGTACAGTCAACATCAAAAATGTGGGTGGAAGAAGTTGAAATACCCACACCTGCCTCCACCCTCATTTGCCCCACTCTGGGTCCCTGAGCAAGGCCCTTAAACCCCACCATCTGCTCCCAAAAACAGGTCTCTTTTGAAAATGAGTTCTAGTGACTCAATGAGACTAACCTGTATAAATAAAGGATAAATGAAATGCGACACACCAGAGTTTTAAGTTTTTTCAGTCAACTTTTATACACGTTAGTCTCATTGAGTCACGAGGACTCATTTTCAAGAGACACCTGTTTTAAACAAAATATTAAAAAAGTACAACAATAAAATGCAAATAAAATAGTAAAAACGTAGTGTTATAATACAAAATCAAATCAAGGTGCCATCTTCTAAATGTGATTTCTCTGGTTGGCTTGCTGCTGCTTTTGCTTGTTTATTTTTTATTTTTTTTTGTATTTTTTTTTTTTTACTAGCCATCTTTTTTGTGCATGTCCTAATTATATTGGGATATATTAATAAATGTATTTTTTTACCTGAAACATGTTGTTTTCCCCTAATTCTAATTTTGTTCTTGGAGTAAACCAGAATGCTTAACTTACATGTTAAAATCAAAATCTTTCGGGGGGGTGGCGGGGGTCGCTAGAGTTGTCACCTTTTCCATCCCTTCTGAGTTTGCAGGTATGAGTATTAGCTGCTAAGGAGCTAACATTAGCCTGTGGGATCCAATATTTTCAGGGTGACCTCTGTTCTCTTCTGGGCAGGGTGTGCGTGGGTGCTGCTGAACGGACGATGTGACTCGACTGTCATCAAAACAAGGACTGACGTCTTGAAATAAGATGTTCTGTTCAATCACTGAAATACTATATTTAGAGGGGCTTCTTGTAGTTTGGCATTCTTGGAGTATAAGGTGTCCTTTCCAAAGCATCCATCTATAAGAGAGTGAACACCTCATTGCTATAACTGAAGGAGCAGATTTACTAACTTCTTGTGGAGTATATCGCCCCAGTATAAGAGTATTGTTTTTAATGAAAACATTTTTAAAGTCCTTCTTTTCTAAAGAGTTACAAGTCCACATCACTAAAAAGAATTGAACTTTGTTAAAGGCATCTGTCAGTTAACAATTTAGTTTTTTGTTGTTTAACTTCATTCAGAATTTTACTGTTTTAAAGCCAATACAGTACTGTACACTACTATTTTTACTAACTGACATTTACCGTATTTTCTGGCGTACAAGTCTGTTTTTTTGCATAGATTTGTCAGTCCTGTGACTTACATGCCGAAGCGACTTATATACTTTATTTTACATATTCATAATGCAATTTTTGACTGAAGCATTAAATTTCAAAGAAGTGCGACAGTGAGTCCTCCGATGCCCACTCGCTTCACTCAGCTGTTGCAGGCAGAGCACTGGAGAGCTAGCGGCTCCAGCCACAATGGATGGATGGAAGGATGGCACCATGCCACCCAGGTGAAATGCAGTTAATTTGACCATTAAAGTTCATTTATTAAGGAAAAATTAAACTGAGACACACCTTTGCTATATTGTCAAGCAAATAATTGTTTTTAAGTGTTCATCTTGGTAAATTTTTAAGAACTGCAACAGCGAGTCCTCCCCTGCCCGTTCACTTCACTCAGCTGGTGCAGGCAGAGGAACACTGGAGAGCTAACAGCTCCGGCCACGATGGATGGATGGAGCTGTGCCGCCCAGGTGAAATGAAGCTGTTTTAACTATTAAATACACACATAATAAACGCGACTTATACACCGAAGCGACGTGTTTTTTCCTCTTCATTATGCTTTTTTTTTACTAATGCGACTTACTGCAGAGTGACTTATACGCCAGAAAATACAGTAATCACCTCTTTCTCTGTTCAAGACTACTCTGAAAACACATCTCTTTAGACTAGCTTATCCTTAACTTTGTTTTATGTATTTTATATTCTTTATATATTTTATATACCAATATATGCCTGTTGGTCTTTGCACTGTTTATGTTTTACACAATCTTATCTGAGCTGTTTCTTGCTGTAAAATGTCCTTGGGTGTCCTTAAAGGTGCTTAATAAAATTATTATTATTATTAATCGGTGTAACTTTAAGCCCTTGTTATTTAATGTAACCATTTTTCACCTTCATCTTAATGTCACCTGAGCAAAACCTATTTATGGATGTAAACTCTTTAAGATCAACTCTTATTTTTGATAAAGTGATGTGACAGGTCTGCATTGTTTGTCTCAGAGTTTAAATCTTATAAAATCAAAACTCAGTAGCTGCAACATATTTAGCTCTGTGTGATTTCAGGATGATGATATACTGCTTAACAAAATAATAAGTGTCGCCTGGCATTTGACTCTCTGATATCCTCTAATGTGCCCTTTTGTCTCTCATGTCTGTGAAACTTTATATCTTTTTTAAAGGAAATTTTTGACTTTGCTTTGTGAATACAAAAATTATTTAAAAAACAAAACAATAATGCAACAGTAATGGTTATCTCATCAATAATGATGAATTGAAGAAAATACCTTAAATGGGTGTTCAAGGCATGAAGTAGATGTGATTTTAAAATAATATTTCTGCTTTTCACGCAATGGCAGCAATCATTACAGCGACAGAACGTTGTACACGGAGTGACACATTTTAATAGTTTAATCAGTAAAACCCTGTAGAAATTCAGCTCCTGTTGATAAGATAAGCTGTAAAAGATGTCTTTTGCTATCAGTTGCCTTCACCGTTCCCCCACTTAATGTGGTCTTGGAGGCAAGACACTGCCCTGTGCAAGTTGACTGACCAAAGGCAGGGATTAGGAACCCCTCTGAAAGTATCTGACTTCATCATCTGCCTTTTTTTTTATGCAAGTGAGTTGGGCTGCTGTGCGAACACTTCCCAAATTAACTTCAGGAATGTGATGTGTTATTTCACTGCTCAGTATTCAGGCTGTCTTACATCACGCAGCTCAGCCCTGGAAGTAGAGACTCGGTTTGCCCCTGACCTTGACACAGTCCTAGAAAAAGCCGGTCAGAAAGCAATTAGAAACCATTTCTTTAATTATTTTTCCTTGTGTCTTTTGAACAAATTGCCAATTTGCAATGGAACTTCTTCCCACAAGAAGCTGGTAGAGAGAGAGAAGCAGCATGTTAGGGAATAAATGGTACAAGTCACGACAGTTGTTAAAACCCCTACAGAAAGTCTGCATCCATACCTCTGCTGCTCGTTCAGATACTGCACAAAAAAATCAATGAAATACCTTCTTTTGCACATATCTTAAAAACAACTGTTATGATCCCATCTTGAGCTTGGGTTTACAAATATTTTGCAAAACACAAGCCTAATGTTCCATTTGATCATGTGGCTCACTGATGTCAGAGGTTAGAAATTAAACAGGACATGAGTAACGCAGCCCAGTTGATGCAAGTGTTTTGAAGATTTGCAGCACTAACCGTTCGCCGGTGGTTTCACCAATAAAGTCGGGGCGCTTGTTTAGCCGAAGCAGTGATCTTCATTCGATCACATTTTGGTGATTTTTGTACCGAGCTCTGTGCTGTTTGCATAGGAGAAATCTCTGCAGACTAATCTGACCGGTCTATTCCCAGATTCCCCACCCCTCCGCTCCCAGCAACACTGTGTGCATGTCACTGATGCATCTGTCTCCACTGGTATCTATAAATACCGCCTTCACTTCTTCTTCAAAAACCTGATTCCCATTGATTTAGTGACCTATATACACATCATCCCCTCCTATCCCCCCCAGCTCCTTTCTGCTGATGGTCCTCTGCTGCCTCCACCTCTTGTTTCACGTTCCCTCCGCATATTTTTCTTGCAAGGCTATTAATAGTTCACGGTGGAAGCTAAAGTCATGAAACATAAAAAAGGATTGGAGTGCACCCCAGGAACAGTGGCTGCTGCTCATTTCAGTACCTCAGAGTTGTGTCGTGGAAAATCGAGCCTCTGAATGATCTCCTGTGAGTAAACACTGGAGTAGATGTGGTCTGATGAAAGGAGTCTCTCTAAGAGGTGCAAAAATTCAATAGGAAACCTGACGGGCGGAAATGAGATCAGGACAGAAAAAAGGAGCTGTGCCAAAAGACTGCAGGGTGTGCATGTGTGTGCGTGCACGTGCAGGGTTACGTGAAGGTACTCTGATGTAATTATGATGCAGAGATCTGCAAAATAGCACTCTGGAAACTTGTGCCATGAACAGAAGACTGAATAAATAAAACAGGAGTGTGTGTGTGTGTATA
>JARVJN010000002.1:30607690-30618099 GCA_031763805.1 Argolebias nigripinnis
CCGTGGCTGGGGTTCGAACCTGTGTCCTTCGGATCCTAAGTCCGATTCCCCTGCCATTACACCATCTTGGCCCCTATCCCTGTTTATGTAAAGCAGGCTTTACAAGCAATTTCAGTACTAGAATATCCTTTATAATAATGTAGTCAAATTTTTTAAATAAAATGTACTGTGGGTGAAACCAAACAGATTCATGTTTAAATGTAATATTATGAACCATATGTTGGATTGTACCACAGAGTTGTGCCTCCAAGTGAGTATGGTGAGTCGATGTTGGTGCTCATTAAGCTGCTGTTTGACGTCAGAACTTATGCGTCTGGACTGACCCTCCAGCATGATCAGGATGGGTTGCTGACAGATCTCCAACAAGTGTAGAAAGCCTAGTCTGCATAGGAAAATCCCACAGTGCATCAGAAACACAGCACACATGCAACACTGACCTCATGTGGTATAATGTAGTAATAATTTTACTCATAAAATCAGATTTTTAGTTTTTTTCCCCCCAATATAAAGAAAAGCCTGACCTGAAATTGCTGGTGCACCAGTCCTGCTCGAGATACGCATGAGAGAGCAACACAATGAGGCGCCGAGAGCGGCTCATGTTCATTAGGAGCTCTGCAGAAGGGGCTAGATTGTAAAAGAAAGGCTTATTTACTTTTCAGACATTACAGGAAATAAAAAAAGAATATTCATGCTGAATGGAAGAAGCTAGTAAAAATAACGAATGGATACAGATAACATGAACAAAAATATAAAAAACGTTTATAGAAACATATTCTCTCGATGTGATGTTACCTGCACCAGGTAGGATATCGTTGTCATTGAGGTGCAACTTGTACCCACTTTTATTTTCCAGGTGAGGTTTGAGAATAAAGTTAACAAACTTCCTGTCGTAGTCATTGTTGACATACGAGATGTAGGCATCGTATAGTTTCCCATCTAAGGAAGCAGAGACGCACAGATACAATGGGTGTAAAAACTGCACCCTTACACGAGAACATTACCTTCATGTTGTTTCTGCAGGACTCACCGTTGAGTTCATAGTCTCCATACAAGTTTTTGTACCAGAGCTTGATGTTCAGGTGACACCTGGTGTACATGATGGCAGCTACACCCAACAGGAGGAGGAGGAAGATGGCTGCAGTGACAGCAGCTGTGTGGCTGGGACTGTCTGAACACAATTTAACCAGTTATTCCACATGATCCAACTATTCAGTTATTATTATTCACTCAGTTATTTAGATAGGACCCACTGAATATAAATAAAACTGGACAAAAGTTCCACAATCGCAAACTGCAAACATTTGTTCTGCTAATAAGTGGTTGATTTTGACAAAAATAAATATGGATATAAAATAATTTTATCAAGTATGCTTTTTGAAATGAAAGCTAGTTTCATTTTGCAGAGCAATCTTGAAACTTTCCACACAATTCCTACAGGAGCTTTTTGGACAAATGCAACATTTTTTTGTTGTTGTATGTTTAAGTGAAACACATGAACACAGTGGCTCTTTCTCAAAACTGTTCATGTGAGCTGCAACCCTTTTGTTGCTTACTTGTCAACATGAGAAATGTTGAATATACACAGTATGGCATTCTAATCAAGACAAAAGTCTTTATTTGACATGTTAAAAGCCTGATCTGCCAATCACTGTGTGCTAATTTTGCATCCCACTATTTGTGTCTTAAACAATTTCCTGTGTTTGCTGCCAAAACAATTTCAGAAGAACACACTCTAAGCAAAAAAAATAAAACAACCTATTTTGCAAAAACAAAACAAAAAAAGTCCAGATTTTATTCTCTTAATACGCCAAAAAGAAAGAAATTCAGTACATGTTTCAACTGGTCTTACTTGAATTCTGTACGGAGAAACTGGTGGAAATGTTCCTCACTGTGCACATGTAGAGTCCAAAATCTTTTGGGTCTTTAAGCACCATCTCTAGCAGACTATTTACAATCAACTGTCCAGCTGCAGGAGACCTGAAAAAAAGAAAAGAAAACATGATCTTAGCATTGCATGCAGGCACTCTAATGGAAAACTAATCTGTTAAAAGCTTCCAGTGTACCATGACGACGTGTTGTGGAGGAAGAGAGTGTGGTTGGTGAGAGGGTGGCCAGCTTTGCTCCACTGCAGCATGGTTTCACATTGCTCCTCGGATGGATCCCAGAGGAGCAGAGCGGTGCAGTTCAGCCTCACAGTGGATCCCACATTCCTCCAGAGTTTGGAGGGGCTGCCATTTGGTTTAAACTCTGGAGCTTTGGCACACAGAGACTCTGTAAAGACATACTACAGTTAACTGTGAGAGCTACAGACAATGGAGGCCTTTATATAGAGTCTGAGACTGCTGCTGGAAGGAACTGAACAGCAAACTTTCTTCAATGCCCCGACACACTTTAAATTTACAGCAAGGGGATGATAATGGTGTACTGGGAACCACAGTATTAAAATGGTGTACTGGGAACCACAGTATTAAAATGGTGTACTGGGATCCACAGTATTAAAATGGTGTACTGGGATCCACAGTATTAAAATGGTGTACTGGGATCCACAGTATTAAAACATTATATTTAGGATGAATTCTGTTACAGTAAAACACAGGGCTGCAAGGTGTAGCAGTGGTTAAAACCAAAAAAGTATTTAGGTTCAAAGGTCAGCTGCAGCCATTCTGTTGGGTTTGCATGTTTCCTCTCATGCACGCATGGGTTTTCTCAAGATACTTCAGTTTCCTCTCACAAACCAAAAACAAACGTGCATATGAGGTTATTTTGTCAAATGTGAGCAATGTTTGACTATGTGGCCCTGTCCAGGGTGCACATTGCCTCTTGCTTAATGACTGCTGGAGGTAGACTCCAGCTCCCTGTGACACTGATAACCAGTAAAACTGTTATGGATAAAACAAAGCTAATGCTCACCCTTGACAATGAGGCGCACAGTAAATGATGCTGTGCTGCTTCCTTGTAGAATGCAAGTGTAATTTCCTTTGTCCTTTAAGCTGATGCTGCTAAACTCCAGGGAGGCCTTCCCCACCTGCTTGGGAAGCTGCTGACAGTCCTTCAACCAGGTCAACTGGATTTTGGGTTCATTCTGGGACTGAACAGACTGCAGAGGACACTGCAGCGAATATGAAGAGCCATGCTGCCCTATATAAAGCACCTGATCCTTAAAACTTCTCTCGTTCACACAGCTCTGGCCTAAAACAAACAAAAGCACAAGAAATATGAGATTAGATTTTGTTGTTAAGGGTGCAAATTTCCAGATTTTTATTTTATTTTTAAACCTAGTTCTGATTCCGGTTGTTTGCTGACTGCATTCATCTTTTATCACGTTATTTCCATTGTTAAAATCTGCATATGTGGATCAATCATTGCACAAACTACTAATCTTAAGATGCGTTATGGTTGGCTCATATATGAAATAGTTACTGCATTATTCCCTGACCCAGATGTTTGCAGGATGCTTTGATTTAACTCTTGGAAACTGCTTGTTAGTCAAGGAAACAGTTTGCATACACTCTGGAGTGACAGTATAACCCAGGGGTGCCCACACTTTTTCTCTGAGAGGGCCAAATTTAAAATCTATTAGAGGGCTATGGGCCAAATGCAATAATATAATACATGAAATGCAAATTATTATTTAAGTAAAGCCCATTTACTCATTATACAGTTATTTATCCTTCCATTCTGTATAAAGAACATTACAGAATAGACTGCGTTGGTGGTGGTGGTGGGGCATCTCCAGAGAATTTTGAATAAAGTAGATGCCATTTCCTGCATTTTGGTGTATTTTACAAAAGTTTATTACAGTAGATTAACATGAAACAAAATATGTAAACTCTGTTATTGTTGAAATCTCTGACTGCAACGCTGCAGCTCTGCAGGTAAGGGACGTTCACTTCAGGACAAATTGAGGTCGCTGACTGACAGGTGGTGTGACTTGTGCAAAAATTATATATTTTACTGGCCCGTTTGAGACTGTTCTCATTTATTCCATATTTATTAAACGTTTATTCAATATTTTGGCGAATCTAAGGTTTGAGAACTGTTTCCTTACAAAATCCTAATGATCTTAATTTTTCAGAGATGCTGAGTTAAAATTTAAAGGTGCTCAAGAAGGGTGTGTGATGGGCATCTACATGATACTCAGCTTTGTCAAAGGAAATGTTATTCAGCAGCAAGAAACTGCCGAGACAGTATGAAGTCTGTCAAAATAAAATATATATAAAAAAAAATGTAAGCAAAAACTGGTCACTCCTGCTGTATAGAGTCATTACAGTAGTCAAAGTGCCAACTTTCCATCTAACATTAAACTTGGAATGACTGAGTGTAAACACATAGATCTTTCAAAGGAAATTTTAATATAGTGATGAAGACAGCTTGGAGGGCCAAATCAAATGGCTTGGCGGGCCAACTTTGGCCCACGAGCCACACTTTGGGCACCCCTGGTATAGTCTGAATGCTATGGTGCTTCTTTAGTTTACATGCTTCTAAACCAAATCTAATGGGTTTTGATGATTCAGACAAAAATAATCCACTGAAATTCACACACATTTTTAAAATCTAAATACAGTACTCTATATTAAAGCTTCACTTAAACGCCCTTTCATTTTCTAAGTGTTTAAATACAACTAAAATCAACAAGAGTACAGTACTGCCCTCTCTGGTTCAAAAGCTCCATCCGGGGTCGAAGTCCGCCCTTGTTGCCAGGCAACAGCACGTGCCTACGTGACCCTGCACGCCCTGACCTCGCGCGCGCTGACCCGGTGGTCCAGCTAGCATCAATTTTTTTCGTCACTTCGTGGTAAACTATAAAAATAAAAAGCTGTCTGAGGTTCCAGCCTAAGTGAAGTTCTCAGAGAAGAGAGAAAAACTTAAAAGTTTAAACGGAACTGAAGTGAGTACTTTTTGTTTTCGTACATCCTTACCCAGAACAAGGGAAGTCCATGACAACCAAAGTAATAATATCGAAGCAAATAAAATCTTCGCCATGAGCCGAAGTTCTCTTCCTCCTTTCTCTGGCTGGAAAAACAGTCCACCACAAACGCTTGTTTTTTGCCAACTTTCGGAAAGGTTAGTTCAATGTTTTGTTTCTCACTGAAGGTGGCTTCGCAGCATTTCTGTCTAATCAACTGCACCTGGAAGAACCGGAAGCTCTGCTGATGATTGGCTCCCTGCGGTCACGTGACTCCCTCTGCCTTCCACCTGTAGTTTCAAGGTAGTGCACTTCTCCCGGAACTACACTTTTTCTTAATTTTTTTAATTGAACTGTTGAACATACAGAACAAAAGGAACACAAATAGAACTACAAATGATAATCTCATTAAACATGTACAAATATTTACTAACATAAATTAACATATCAATCACCATAAACTTAAATTTAGGTAATACAGTAGTCTTATTTGAAAGATTACAAATAATACAGTCCAAGTAAATTAAACACCCACATAACTATTTATCTAACTAAACATTCTACATAATTACTAAAATAATTTGTCAGAGGGCTAACCCGGAACTACACTTGACAAATTGGAAATAGATTTTTTTTTCCCAAATAAAAGTAATCAATAAACTTTTAAACGTAAAAAAAAAAAGGACACGTTTCCTGTTTATAACCTGCTTTGCTGGTTCTCAATTAGACTCTGGGTCTTTAGGATCTACTACTCAAAAAAGTATTTCTCATTTCAGCTGTACATTTTATTATTATATTAGACCTTTATTTATGCAGGTTAAAGTGTCCAGTGGTCTATTTTCCAAAAAATACTGCATTTGATATTAAAAATACACAAGATAAAACTAAATGCTTTTTATAGTTGTTTGGTAGCAGTAGATAAGACGGCTCTGAAGGTACCAGTTACATTAGTATCTGTACCAGGTACGGTACATACCTCCTAACTACTTATTTACATAGTCCATACTTTGTGTGTGCCTGGTAATTAAAGTTTACGTACTAGGTAAGCTTCATCCTAGCCTGGTTAAAACCAGACCCTTGTCCTTCACTTCGCTTCGTACTAGGAGCAGTGACGGGAAATGAGAATTGAGCGGAGCTGCGTAGGAAGGCGAGGGCCAGGCTAGCTTCATCCCTGCTGCAACAGTTCGGTAAACAGGACACAAACCGGTTAACTAGAGTGAGCTCTAGAGGAGATTCCACTATCTGTTCATGAAAATCACCTTTGGACAAAATATTTTCTCATTTTGAGCATCTCATACCAGGAACACTATACCGCATGAAATATGTGAACTTTCAACTTTACTAAGTTATACTGAAAAACAGCTTGAATCACAATACTGCTATGTAACTATGATATTATTATTTTCATTAGGGTACTGTACTTTTGTTTATTTTACTTTTGTTTTTATTTGACCTTTATTTTACCAGGTGAAATGTTTGAGAACTGCTCTCATTTACAAACATAACCTGGACAAGAAATTGATAAGAAATATGTACATGCATTGGACAGAACCATGCCTAAAAAATGAATTCAAAATAAATAAGGATAAAATTGAATGTGTGTATGCTGAAGAAATATGTAAGACAAAGATGCATGTTTGTAAAATAATGACTAAATGTGCCAAAGTGCATCTGAAAACCACCTAATCTGTTGAAGTTTAAGCATAGAATCCATGAGATTTCAAAGTTATGAGTTTGAGAGTGTTTTGAAATGTATTACAGTGTTTGCTGCAGCAACGCAAATAATAATAATAATTACGGACAAAAATACTGAAGTTTTTGGAATGATGAATCTAATATATTCCATAGATCTAGTACAATAATTATGATGTAGATAAAGTGGAGTTTTACTCAGGATTGCCTTGTAGACAAAGTAAATCCAATGGTGGAACCTTATTTTCATCATAGTTATATTAATCATCATATTAAGGACCATCACCCTTTCCAACAAACAAAACATTAAAATGTACTTCTTGCTACAATCTTGTATATTTACAATTATTATTATTTATTGTTCATCGATTTAAGCGGTCCTTGTTTAAAAATATTAAACTTCAAGTACCTGATACATACCTGATACTTACCAGGTACATACATACCAGGTAAGAACTTTGTAAGAACCAGGTATATACCCAGTAAAGTAGCCCGCACCCTTCGGTCTTCAGCACGGAAACTTCTAAAGGTCCTTAAGACCCAGTTTAAAACTCGGGGTGACCTTTCCTTTCAGGCCATAGCCCCCCGGCTGTGGAATGCCCTGCCCCTGTCTCTTCGTGTGACCGCCTCTATTGATTCCTTTAAAACCCAGCTTAAGACACTTTTATTCAGACAAGCTTTTAGTTAAATGTTTTTATTTAGTGTTTTTATTAACTGTTCTTGTTTTTACCAGCTGTTTTTATTGTTTTGATTAATCAGCTGTTATTATAGTATTTCTTGTCTATTTTAATCTTTTATTTATATGTTGTACAGCACTTTGTGATTTTATCTATGAAAAGTGCTATATAAATAAACTTTACTTACTTTACTTACTTACCGGTACTATAGTCTTTCCAACCACAACCTCTTCCTAAATCCAAACAAACTTCAGAATTTTGCAGGTGATTTAGGCTGACGTGAAACTTTATTATAGCTAAAAGGCGCCAAACTGTCAAAACACCTATCAATTTTCTTCCGCTTATCTAGGGTCAGTAGCAGCTTAAGTAGGGAGGCCCAGATTTCCCTCTCCCCAGCCACTTGGGCTAGCTCCTCTGGGGTGATCTCAAGGTGCTCACAGGCCAGCTGAGAAACATAGTCCTTCCAACGTGTCCTGGGTCTTCCTCTGGGTCTCCTCCTGCTCTGAACACCTCACCAGGGAGGCATCCAGGAGGCATCCTAACCAGATAGCTGAGCCACCTCAACTGGCTCCTCTTGACATGGAGAAGCAGCAGCTCTACTCTGAGTCCTTCCCAGAAGACTGAGCTTCTCACCCTATATCTAAGGGAGAGCCCAGACACCCTGCGGAGAAAACATTGCGGCCGTTTGTACCCGTGATCTCATTCTTTCGGTCACAGCCCAAAGTTCATGACCATAGATGAGGGTAGGAACATAGATCGACCAGTAAATTGAGAGCTTCGCCTTTTGACTCAGCTTTCTCTTTACCATGACAGACCAGTACAACGTCCACTTCACTGCATACACTGCACCTATCCGTCTATTGATCTCTCACTTCTTTTTACCCTCATTCATGAACAAGAACCTGAGATACTTGAACTCCTCCACTTGGGGGCAGGACCTCCTCCCCCGACCCAGAGAAGGCACTCTATCCTTTCCGTCTCAAGACCATGGCCTTGGATTTGGAGGAACTGATCTTCATCCCGGTCGCATTGCACTCGGCTGCGAACCACTCCAGCGAAAGCTGTAGATCACAACCTGATGAAGCCAATAGGACCACATAATCTGCAAAAAGCAGAGAAGTGATCCTAAGGCCACCAAAATGGATCCCCTCAACACCTTGGCTGTGCCTAGAAATTCGGTCCATAAAAGTTATGAACAGAATCGGTGACAAAGGGCAACCTTGGCAGAGTCCAACTCTCACTGGGAACGAGCCCATCTTACTGCCGGCAATGTGAACTGTCAAAACATGAAAAAGCAAAATGCTAGCTGAAATTACTTAACTGCCAGCTAAAAGTAGCTTAAAGAGTAGCTACAACCAGATATAGCAAATTACGTGCTAAATGCTAAAAATAACAAAAGATTAGTTAAAAGGCTAGATAAATTAACTGAACATTAGCTAATAACTAAGCTAACACTAGTAGAATTTGTATTTGTAGTATTAGCAGTCAGGGCTTAATTTATAAACCAATTGATGCCAGAACGCAAAAAGCTGGTGGGCCGGCTGGGGGCGGAGGGTGTCTGAGTGTCTTGCCCCAGAAAATTTTGAATAAAGTAGATGTGATTACCTACATTTTGGTGTATTTTAACAGGTTGTTAAACATCTAAGTTTACCTAAATTTGTAAACACTCTGCTTCTGTCAAGCATTCTACCTCCCCCTTACTTGACGGTTCCGCGCTCGACTCTTCTCTGCTAAATTCACTGTCCTGCTCATTGTTATCCGACTCCACATGTGAAACCTCCAGACACCTCCTTCATTTGTTCATGGCAGCTTCCTGTGGGCTCCCGCTCACGTACGACTGTCTGGTTGGCTTGGCACTCACCCCCACCGCTCTTAGGGGCAGAGGTTTTTTTTTAAGTGTAGAGGCGGAAATACTTACTCGAAGGGGCAGCTACTATGTGATATTAAGAAGCTCGTATGTGGATGTTGTGTTTAAAATGAATGTTTAAGTAATTATTTTCAGTTTACATATCCATTACATTTTATTTGTTGAAGGCAGTCATATTTGTTCATAACTTTATTATTAGTAAGTCTGAGAGTTACCAGGTCCAAGCAAACAGTTACTGGAACGCACCCTGTCAAAATAAGAGACTTCCCAGATCCTGTTCCGACAGGATCTGGCTCAAATGAAGCACTGTTTGCAGTACCGGTACTTGAACTAGCATTAGCAGTAGTACAACTAGCATCAGCAGTAATCGTTTTAGCCTTATTAGTGGTAGAACTAAAATTAAGAGCAGTAAAACCAGCATTAGTAGCAGTAGTAGTTTTAGCATTAGTTAGCAGTAGTATAATTCACATGACTAGAAATGGCAATAGTGATAGCATTACCATAAGCACACTGAAGCAAATTTGACAGAAAAACATATTTTTGAAGGAACTGAACAGATTTCAGTGTATTTCTATGGGGAAAATGTAAACAAAGTTAAATATTTAGAAAAATAAAGTTACAAATGCCATCACCCTTTTCCTGAATGAACCAAACATTTTGATATATGAATGGATAAAATGATACTAAGTCTGTAGAAGACGTTGGATACCAAAACATTTGCAGAAAACTCAACAGGAAAAAGCTAACTTTGCATTCAGATAGACACATATCCCCATGACATTTGGACAGTGTGTCACCTGGGTATAAACAGGTTGTTGGGTTTTTAAACTTGGTTCAGTTGCGATTTACAGCTCTTTAAAGGGAGCCATATTTTCAGGATCCATTCCTTTCACAGTCTTTTGAAAGGTTAATCAGTGATGTAATGCTCTCAAACATGACTGTGTATGTACATAGATACGGCTGTACTACCACCGCTACCCATGTTTGTTGAGCGTAAGCCTGTCATGATATCAAATTTTGCTGGGCGATTAATTGTCTCTAAAATTATTGCGATAAACGATAATATTGTTTGAAATTTGACAAAAATTAGTAATTTGACAATAATTAGTAACTTGGCAATAATTAGTAATTATATTGTCAAATTTAAGAAGAAATGTTGGTTAATTTATTTTGCATGTAGTACCTTTTCTGACCACTGGATGGCAGTATAAGACTGTTTGAACTGAAGGATGGATAGTGAGGGAGCGAGCAGCGTGTCTCTTTAAGA
>JARVJN010000002.1:30639345-30649945 GCA_031763805.1 Argolebias nigripinnis
AAACAGCAGAAAGTAACATAAAAAGCTCAAGGAGCAAAAAGTACGAGGAGCAGCGGCAGCCAAAATGTGCCCGCGTCTGCTCACAGGTGCTGTCACACAGGTGCTGTCAAAGTAAGTAATTTAGGAATTCTGGTAAGAGGGTCTAATACAGTATATACAAAAGCATGTCATCATGAAGATTTGCTGTAATGCCACAGCTAGTGGTTCTATCGCTAATGCAAATAGAAATAGTAAGAGCAGGCACCCCTGTCTTTTACCTCATTGCAGTTCGAAATATGTTACAGTTGGTGCGGACTGCCACCATTGGGAAGGTATAAATTAGCCTCATCCATGATATGAATTTGGGACCAAATTTAAATAACTTTAGTCTCAAAGAGATGGCCCCACTTCATGCCGGTCAAATGCTTTCTCTGCGTCTAATGAAACAATGACTTCATCACAGGTGCACTTGGATGGATAGTATACCAAGCAGCTGCCTAATATTGAAGAAAGCCTGACTGTTTTTTTAACAAACCCCGTCTGGTCAGGCAGGACTATTGTGCGGATCACCTGCTCAAGTCGTTTTGCCAGGACCTTTGTAAGGAGTTTTACATCTGTATTTAAAAGCGAGATAGGTCTACATGAGCAGGATCTTTATATTTCTTAGGTGTCAAAGAGATTACAGCTTGACGCATGGATGGTGGCAATGTATGTGCAGCAAGTGACTCTTTAAACACAGACCTTCATAAAAATGAGAATAAATTTGTAAATTTCTTTAAAAACTACGATAGTGGATTTCCCATTTTCGTTGGTGGCAAAATTTATCTCAGCTACAGAGAACTCTCTCTCCAAGAGACTTACTTTCTAATCTACATTTCTGGTTGCCTATTATATTAGCCTTTTGAGTACTATCAGACGACGGACACAGGTGGTTACCATGGTAACCATGTTGTTAACATTTCTTCTGATCTTATTTATCTATCTTTATACAGTTTCTAAATTAAAATGTTGCTGTCTTGTCATCTTAGATTATTATAAAAGCAAATCCCAAATTACTTATTATGAACATGTTAGAAGATGGATCTGTTTTGGAATTTCAGGCAGTAGCTGCACTGGCACCTTTCAAAAAATTCTTCAAAAAATGTACGATTTGCTACATGCAAAATTTATTATACTTCAGAAATACTGTCAAGAACTAATAACATATTGTTTCCACAGTAAATAAAATCAATTCAAACTAAAGAACAAAATTTAAGATGTTGACCAGAACGACAGCTGGTTGATATTTAATTGAAAAAATAAAAAATAAAAAAAATAAAAAATAAAGAAGCAACCTTTATTCATACCTCAGCAGAAGAGAAATGAGAGGGGAATAAAAAAAATCTGTGAATTCTCTGCTACAATCTTTTTTTTAAGACGAGGCCAAAAAAAAAGGAAGAAAAAAAAAACTCACAAGATTTGTCTTATACCTCTTACCCTCTTCTGAGTAGAAAATGATCCCCTTCAAAGAGAAACACAGTAAAGAATGATGAAAAGAAGCATTGCAGCTGTGTGCCAGCAGATATGGTCCAGAGAAAGCTCAGCAGGGGGTCAGAGAAGATGAAGAGGATGGATCTCTCACCATGCATTCAACACTTTCAGCCTGAAATCTAAATGGACCTTGATATTCTTTCACTTCACACACACTGACCAGATCACACAACAACACAACAAACCAAGCAAGATGAGTAGGAAATAAAAAGGATGCTTAAATGGCAATTACATCCAGAGATGATGAAGAAGAATTGTTCACTCGAGGACCACATTATATTCAGTTTGTTTGAACATTGGTACTTTGTACATTTTCTCTTTTACTTAAAATACATCTCAATAAAAAACAAAATATAACTAGTCTCACACGGCTGTTTCTTCTTTAAGAGCTTCTTGAAGCTCTTGGAAAGTATATTTCTTCACTTTTTTCCTTCTAAATTTAAATTAACTGAAACTAGCCACTAGGGAGCAAAGGTCACAGGTCCTGGTGGGGGTTGTGTCACGAAGGACATTCAAAGTAAAACACTTTTGCCAAAACTAATGTACAAGTTCTTCTAAGCAACTCCATACGAGATCGGTCAAGGTTTGGGTTAACAACGAACACCACCGGTGCTGCTGACAAACAGGAAATTGTGCTCCTGTTAGCCGAAGATTACAAGGAAGGAAACATACTTTGTATCAAGCGGCAGAGGGAGAAGAGGAAAGTCAAGAATGTAGGATGGATGCAGTAAGAGAGGACATGGAGGTAGTTGGAGTGAGGACAGAGGATGTAGAGGACAGAGTGAGATGGAGGAGGATGACTTGCTGTGGAGATCCTGAAGAGGGAAAAGCCGAAAGAAGAAGAAGTGGAAAACTGTCTGTCCTTGAACAGTATTAATAACTCCCCTACTAAAATTCACAATAGTTAAGGATGTACTGGACCAATTCACATGTATACTTACATTCTGTTTGTATTTTACACATCTCAATATTTTGGGGAACAAGTTTTTTTATCACCTTTTCCACTTACCTAAAACTCATACTGTTTAGTAAAACGAAAGTCATAACCTGATACTGTCAGCTGTTGTATTCGTTTTTATTATACATTTTGATAAAATGTTTCAACATTTCTTTATAAAGAAGGTTTATATTCTTACAGATTATATAAATTACTGCCTTGACCCCTCCCACAGCCAGATGGCAATGGTTTGTTAAGATGTGAAGGTAGCCAAGTGGTGTAGGTTCTCTCTGTGATATCTCTTTGGCAGTGAACGTCTCAGAGAAGACAAAAAAGCCAGTTAAATAATATAAATCTGAGACAGATAAAAGACTCCATTTTTACAAGTCTAAACCGTGTAGACAAGTAAAAAACAGCATTGGATATAGTATATATTTGAACTTTTGTATTTGTGCATATTGACAAACTCACTCCATATGGCCATGAACATGGCAAAGATCACCGTGCCATTGTTGTCGAACAGTAAGCTCAGCTGTGAAGAGAAAAAATCAGCAGTGAGCACCAATAATTATTCCCTCAGGAGGTTATTTAATGGTAAACATGCGTACACTACCTTGGCATATGTGCAGGTTTCTGAGAGCTTCCACACTTTGCAGCCTTGGTCACAAAGTGGACACATGACTCTGTCCGACTCGCAGACCTCTTTTCTACAAGACAGGTGAGGTCAGTCGTTACGGTGGAGTAATCAGCAGAAACACCCTGATCACAACTCAGACGCTGCGCCGCGAAGAAAAGCTCACATGAGGGGGGAGGTGTTGAAATAACTGAGGCCGTAGAGAAACACCAGGATCCCGATGAGAGCCGGGGGGATGAGAAGATATGTGTACCATCCCAACCACAGGAAGTACAGGGCAACCTTCTCCCCAAAGTAGTTCCTGGAAGGAAGGATGCAAGTCAGGAGAAGAGTTATCTCAACGGAAAAATTACAAGGTAGAAAAATGGTAAATCAAAATGTATGCGTGTGTAAAAAACCAAGAAAGAATTATGTTTTCCCTGCATCTTTTGTATGTTCAGCTGCGTGTCTCTTGGCAAAATATTTTATGAATATTTTATTTTATTTTGGAGTCAATCCAATTCAAGATGGCACCACAAACTGACCTTAGGATGCACAAAAATAACTATAAATCAGCCAATTTTACAGACATTTGTTAAAGTTTGCTGCTGATCATATCCCCGACGCTCCGAGCACCACTCACTACACAAAACCTTTGAATAAAACTTAACATTAACGTCAACCCTGTCTGTTTGTTAGAAAAATATCTCATGAACCACTGGACAGATTCTAATAAAACCCTCAAAATCTAATCATTGGATGTATATTTACAACTGAATGACCTTTAGAGTGACTTCAGTTTAATACGTATGCCACAGTTAATAACAATTGGCCAGCACAAAAATGGTTGTAATTTTGTCAAAATGACATATATTGCTATTATTTGCAAAGTTTGACCTAATCCGCTGCAGCTATTCTCATTACTATCTCTTTATGTCATAATATTTTCTCAGATCAACTACTGTATATCATTATGAGCACTAACCTAATATTAAATGCATTTTATAGCAAAAACAGCTCTGATCAGTTTCAGTACATGGACAATCAATATCTGGGGGTGTCTTGGGAGTGTGTGGGTGCTGCTGTTGCCATGAGTGGGGTGTGATTGGTGAGCGTACATATTTAGGTGGGAGGCAAATCTCAAACTGTTCACACCAGGAGGCAGATTCCTGCAGCATATCACTTACTGGACATGACTTTTTCTGTCAGCAGTTGAAATATATTTAATGATGTAAAACAATCAAATAATGTGTTTAAAAATATGTTACAAGCAGTCAAATTGTTCCAGTACAAGTTCAGTTGAACAACTTTTCTAATCTATGCTAGTCAGAGCATGAAGAAAACATCTAGACCCAAATTCTGCTTAGATTTTATATTTTATTAATTGTGTCATTATACTGTATATTAATTTCCCTGAAGGCATCTTCCCAATGGATCAATAAAGTTCTATCTCATCTAAAATTATTGAATAATTGATCGACACACCAGTGATTTATAACCTTCCAAATATAGATTGACAAACAAAGTCATCGCTATCTGTCTGTTAGCAAAATATCTCATGAATCACCAGCCACATTTTGATGAAACTTTCACAAATTAATCATTTGATAGATGACAGCAACTGATTGAATTTTGTCATCAACCTAATTCAAGATGGCTGTCACAGCTAATCCGCATTAGCCAACACCAAAATTACTACAACACAGTCATTTTTATCCATAAGAAGCAAAAACCTGGTGTAGTAGTGGAGCGTCATCCTCAGCACATGTTCTGAGCATGCAATCTGGGTACCTGTATATCGCACAAAACTGCATATCATTTTTTTTTAAATCAAAGTTTGACCCAACTCAGACATTTTTCACTAATAGATGAGTTTACTTTAAAACTCTTGCATGAAAGGCATCAGACAATTTGTATCCATCCAAGGAATGCTAAGTCTTGTTTTTAAGTCTTAGAAAATCTTTGCAAACATTTTTTTTTCCATAAAAAATCTGTTGATTTTACAGACTTTTGTGCAAGTATGAGACGTTTGTGACAGTTTGCTAAAGGTTTGTTTTATATGGTTACAAGGTGATAAAAACCTCAGACAGGTATGTAGTGCTGAGTGGGAGAATTACCAGAAACTTTGGCTGAGTGCAACCGTTTGTCCAGCAAATTCCTTGTGTAACAAAATGCCGGAGTCATTAAAATGGGACCACAGTTCCTCTCTTGACAGCATTTTGTAAATCAGTAAAATCATCAGCGAACTGTTTCACCAGTTGTGTAGATTGTTTGACATTTTTATAAACCCATTCCTTCTGTTTGTGCATAATGGAGCTTGGTAAAATGGAGCTTAAATGGTAAATGGAGCTTATTTATATAGCGCTTTCCAGCCCCCTGTGAGGAGCCCCAAAGCACTTTACAATACCAACCATCCACCCATTCATACACACATTCATACACACATTCATACACTGGTAGCGGCGACTGCCATGCAAGGCGCCTTCCAGTCCTACCGGAATCTATTAAGAAAGATTTTGGTGTGGTGGTAGCTGAGAGTAATGCCCAGTAAATACTAAATTTAAATAAAAACTTCAAGCTAAATTTAAATGGCTTTAACTCAGTTACTTTTACACAGAGCTGAAATTTGGTGAGATTATATAGCTGAGAATGTTCCCCATCACATACTGAATCCAAATTTTAAAAATCCAAGATGGCCACCATAGCTTAAAAGAAAAAAAAAGACTATAACTCGCGATCTGTTGGTATGGTGGTAGCCGAGAGCAAACCTCAACTCTTACATTAGTACAGTCAAATCAAAGTTTAAATTTGGTCGTAACTTGGCCACCCCTATCAAAGTTTCTCCAGGAACTTTCTAGTTCTCTAAATATTGTTTTTCTTCCTGTTTTGTATCTTTCCAGCTTTGACGTTTTCCTTTTTTGATATTCACTTTTTTTTTTTGTATCCAGGTCATCCTTTTTATCTTTAATGACCTGAATCATTTGTAGCCGCAGCAGCCATGTACCTGCGAGCTTCTGCCGGCCGTCCATTCCTCCCAGAGATAAACTTCTGTTGGAGGATGTCGTCAAGGCAACCGTTGCTAATGGCGACTGCCATGGCAACCAGAGTCTGGTTCAGATTCATTAGTGTTCAGGTGAAGGAGCTCCTGGTGACAAACATCTTAACTATGGAGAAAAGTTTAAAGCCAAAGCACCAGGCTTGGCGTTCGGCTCATCTGCAGTGACTCATCCGACGTGTCTTCGTCCTTTCTTGTCGATAAAACCAATCAGCGCCGTTTCTCCTAATTCTTCTGTTGGCTCAGGTGCCAGGATTTCTCTTACAGGAATGTGGAGGATTAAACCAGACAATGGAAGAATGATAATCCCTCCACTGAATTGGAGCTTTCTCTTCACCTGATTGCATGAAGAATGCATGATGTGAGTGACGGACCCTGGTCTGTTTGGGATCAGGTTGGTTACACAAATAACCCTCGAAAAATGTGGGACGCTTCCTCGCCCTGGACAAAAGTCAGCGATGAAGTCAATGATGTTTCTTTCATTCAAAAAGCGGGCGATCTATTTTTAATTTTCTTTCTTCGTTATGTGGGTGGTCTAAACAGTATGTGCGTTGGGGTGGGGGGGGTCAGAGGGCTTTATAAAAGGTCTGAAGGTTCGAGTCAGATTTCAGTTTAAAGTTGAATCATCTGAGGAGCAGCTTGGACCAACTGGGACACCGTAAGTACCTCCACCTTGGTTTGTTATTTCTCAGCTTCTGAGTTTCATTGCTGCTCTGCAACTTGTGTGATTGTTTGATTTTATGCAGATGATCACCCATCAATCAGTTCCGTCACTCTCATGAAGCCTTTTCCTTGTAAAGTTTGTGGTTTTTTTTTTCATTTATTCGTTTTATAATAATGAGATACAACATTTTTAACATGTGTAATTGGAAAAAATATATAAAAAAAAATAAAATGAAAGGTAGCAGAAGAAGAAAATATCTTATTAAATCTGCTCCTTATTTCTCTAATACCAATTCAAACAAAATGTTCTCTAATAACAAAATAAGTAAATAACTCATTCAATTCTCAATTCACATATATTACTCATTAAAATACATTCATTTAAATTAGTTTAACAATTTGTTTTTAGCCAGTTTCTTAAATACAAGGATTGATTTGGCTTCCTTAACATCCATTCCATAATCGTACTCCTTGAATTACGGTAGTTCTTCCCTTCAAACTAGTTCTAAATTGCGGTTTTACAAATACATCTTTCCCCTTGAGATTGTAACAACTTGATCTTTTCACAGAATACATTTGCATATTTGATGGTAGTGTATTTTTATAAGCTCTATACATAAGTGACAAAATGTTATGATCCACCAAATCATAGAATTTCAGCAACTTCATTTGATAAAATAATCCATTTTCTTGTTGTAGCGTAGTTAGCATACTTGATAAAAATGTGTCTATCCAATAATCTTTAGGATGTTAGACTCTATTAAGTTTATCTTGTGAAAATATCTTTGTTAGCATAAATAGGCTATTAAAAATAAAAAAAATTAATGAATTAAAATGTAAAAATAACAAAGATGGTTTTAGCCTTTTTTAACTCAAAGCTTTTTGATGTATTTGTCCAAAGATGCTTAATTTGGATTTCCTTGAATTTCATTAATAAAATGCAGATTTTCATGAACTTATTTAAAAGTTTTCTTTTCTATTACATATATAGATGCTGTAGAAGCAAGGCAGCTGACTCAGGACCCAAAAGTCACAAGTGTGAACTCCAGTCATTGAACATTTTGTGGTGTCTCTGAGCAGGAGACCCTATCCCCAAAATGCTCCCCGGGTGCTTTCAATAGCTGCCCACTGCACCACCTGGTGGTGGATGGGTTAAATGCAGAGAGCCAATTTCGCCATTGTATGGAAACATACAATGATGACAACACAACACATATTATTATTATTATTATTATTATTATTATTATTATTATTATATTGGGGCCCGGACAGAGATTGTTCAGGGGCCACTTTTGGCCCCCGGGTCATATGTTGCCCACATCTGCACTAAATCCTAGTCATGCTGCCCACTGGAAAGTGATCCCATTTGGCTCCTGTAAGCTTCACCAAATCAGATCACGTTTTTTACTCTCATCAAGGCTAAATTCAGCAAGTAATCAAGTGACGCTGTCATGTCCTAAATCGTGAGGTATTCTAACACCTCGTAGATTTTAAAGTTGCTCTAAATCCAAAACCAACATATTTTTTCTTTGGAGCTCCAACCAGGTCATCATACAACATGTGTCCTCTGATCGCTGAGGCAATAACAATTCCCAATCACAAAATGGCCAGCATCTTAGAAGCCACTGAGACACCAGTTTATATTTGTTAAGTTGACTGGGAACACGTCGGAGTCCGTCTGAAAGATATGGAGGATGTGCCTCCGAAAAGGGTCCAGGGTCTGAGCTGAAACTGTTGCTCCTGTAAGTTGACCTCAACTTAAGAGCAGAAAACTAAATGTTATTTTATTTCCAGGAATTGCTCCTGATTGCAACTTTTCAAAGGGGATCTGTCAGCGAGCCTGCACATCTGCTTTGTCAGCCAGGCACGATGGCTCTATTCTTCTCTGTCATGAATCCAGATGCAACGCGAACTTGCTTTGACCGTGAACCTGACCGGCTCCAGAAGATTCCCTTAAGGACACGGATCGTATGACTGAGGTCTCTGTTTATTATGACCCTGAATACATCTTTGTCATCTTGAACAAACACAAAGAATAATCCTGTTTGTGTTTGCTCGGCCTATCACAGCCATGCCCTTCACCCAAGGGACTGGGCAGGGGGTGGGTGGTGGGTGTGTTCCATGATGTGTCATTGTAGATTCAGTTTATGTCTAACACAACAACACAAAACACACACACACCCCCTCTTGATGACATGGGACGAGTTGCTCCTTTTGAAGTTTTTTGTTTGTGCTTTCCATCACCTTTGGGATAACCCCTGACCTCTGTGACATAGGACGAGGTTACCGTGGTTCAGTTTCCCTGCAGCCCTGTATGGGATGTGTACATGACCTAAATTGTACAGTTTTAAGTTTTGATGAAATAAATTCCCAGTGAATTGATGATTCATGCCATTTGTGATGTTTTTAACTTAAAGCAGCTATAACGTATTTTTTTAAAAAGTGAGTGTTTGTGACTTAATGGTGCTCACTTTGGATGCATGTTATGAAAAAATTACTGCTGCAGCTCACTGTTAAATCAACTTGTGGTTTCATTTTGACATTTATGCTCATTTATAGTCGGATTTTTTTTCCCCTCTCAATTATTTAATTTTGAACAGTTAAAATGAAATTTAAAATAAAAAAGTAAATATTTCCACCAAAATATTCTGTAAACAAAACAAAAATCTTCAAAAATGGAGCAGGAAGGAGCAAAAGCTTAGTCAGTCCTGTCCCTAAGTTTACATGCAGATTCTGAACTCAGTGTGTACATGCATGAATACATGCAGCATACTGTATATATGCAGGCATGCATGCATAGCTGCATATACCTACATACATGAATATTTCTGCAAATACAAATTTACTTTCTCACCTACAAATCAAAACTTAACCAAATTAACAGCTGGAGTAACATAATTTTGTCTCATTTGTTTTTATACACATTAATTTTGTGATCCATGTATTTTCTCTTAAATTGTGCAATATTGTTATTTTGCTTAGTGCCTTCATCCAAGCCATTTCACAAAATATCTCCATGAACTGATATGCACATGAGTTTGAGTGTGAACACAGGGTTGCTTTACTGTACATTATATTTTCCTCTCAGTTTGTACCTTCCCTCTCTATCCTTAAATATGTTTTTAATATTACATATTTGGAAGCATATTATTTCTTTGAACATCACCTGTGCGGTTTTAAATTGTACCAAATCCATACATTTCTCAAGTTGTGATTTTTTTAAAAGTTCATTGGTGTGTTAACGATACCAAACACAGTGTACCATTTTTATAGCTTTTGTTATTATGCATACTTTTTGTAGAGAACTTTTGCATATATTACCCCAAATTTCAACACAATAGTCTAAATATGGTCGTAACAGGGTGTAATAAAGAGTACAAAGATCTGAAGACTGACTGGTGAATTGTGAGCTTTACCCTTGGGTCAGCTCCTTTTTCACTATTTTCCATCACAACTGAAGCTCTACAAAGGACAATTTAATCAGAGACTTGGGTGCCTTTTTCACTGGATGGCAACCCAAGTACAGTACTGTATAATGTTTATGACCTATTAGAACAAGCCTGAATCACAGTAAGTTTGGAGTGTAAAGGCAATCGTGATGCTATTACACTCAATTCTTCCCAATTTTTTTCCCTCCCTTCTTTCCCTGAGATGCTCTATTGCATCCTCACATTCTATGCCCAGTCCGGCATAACTCTCAGACCGTGTCCATCAAAACAACGAGTATCACATCTGCACTATATCGTTTCCATGACCTAATTTGTTATTTTCAACTGGAGTGTTTCCTAACAGAATGAAAATAGCAAAAGTAGTTCCTTTATTT
>JARVJN010000002.1:30839541-30854416 GCA_031763805.1 Argolebias nigripinnis
CGAGTTGATTGTTTGAATTGATTTTGTTTTTGTTTTGGAAAAAAAAGGGGTAGATATAATAAGAATTCTTCTTCTTTCTGCCACCTTTCATTTTCTTTTTTCTTTTTCATATTACATGTAAAATGGTGTTTTTATACAGAATGTAAAATAAATAAAATTAAATTTAAAATAAAAAATTTAAATAAAAAAAAAAAGAGCCTAGATAAAGTCTGGAGAAATGTTATCATTGGAAATTCAGCCTTTATGTAATCAAGAGAGAAATAACTATATAAAATGAGAAAGAAAAAAATATGATTTCTTCCCCTAAATTTGCATTGTTCTTTTGAATAAGATACATTACATTTTTATGGAAAAGGACATCAGATTCCTTGTTACACTGCCTCCCTTACTTTTGATTGTGCCTTTCAATACCATACTCTCCAGTGAAGTTAAATGGAGCAGCACAGGCTCATTTGCATGCTATTTTTAGAAAGGTAGGCTTGTGCTTTGATGTGATGTTCAAACTTTATGCAAAAATGCAAATTTCTCTTGTTTGACTGCAATGCTGACAGAAACATTCAGACAAAAAATAAACAATATTATTATTACAGTATATAAACAGAACATATAAAGCAATTCCATCTTCTAGATATTGCATTGAATCAGGGCAGTTTCATTTGTTTTCTTGATTTTCTTATCAACCGATGGAAATATAAATTGCCTCAGAGCTGCGTTCACAAAGTGAAAACTAGCAAGAAAACTTTTAGGAAGCAAAGGTAAAAACTAGGAAGCTTGTGGTTTTCAACAAATTAATGTTAATAGTGTCACAATTCTGGTATAATCCATGCAAAATGGCTGTTCTACATTTCCTGAACACAGTGTTAGCTTTTCATCTTTATTACATCCTCGAGGTTCAATACGATTTACCTGCCTAAATAAAGGTTGAATGAATTACTTAAAAATCTATTTTTATATATGATCTAATAGAGTTAGAATGTACAACCCTGGACTTAAAGGAGTAGTTCAGATAATTTGAAGCAGTTTTTTTTTTTAGAAAGGTCATGAAGATTAAGTATCTTACTTGTTGTAGAAGCCCTTTCAATGACCGCAGAGTTTAATTTTAGCCAGAACAACAACTTAAAGGCTAGTCTGAGCTGGGAAAATACCTAAATAGATTGCTGCCATTTTAAAACAACCTCAGCCTCAAAGATTTCTTAGTGCTTCATGAATTTATAAAACAATACTACTGTACATAATGGCAAATAGCTGTGTATTATGAAACTGACAGGAATACAAAACAATATAATTCCCTTAAACTTCTGTACAATCTTACTTAGTATGTCACTGGGTGCAACTGTTGAAGTTTGAGTTGAAAACTCAAACTTTATTCACTATTTGAGAAATAAAAAAGACTAATTTTTATTACAGTTTCACTGATTTCTGAGTGGTTGTGACCAGTGAGCTGTGATTTTGAAAAACTGCAGCTTACTTTTTGTGCACAACTTGCAAAACTGTACTCTAGGCCATGCACAACATTTCATTGACCACCTCCTCCCACATAACACCTTCCTCCACCCACTTTGTTGTACCCACCTTGGCAGCTGCCCCCACATTTATGCTTTAGTTTAAAGGAGTGAATTTTGATATATAAAGATAAGCAGTTTGACTTGGACGTGTTTTCTATCAGAGGAAAGCAAAATATGGTTCTTTAAGTGATGAGACTGTGAACTTTTTTGATTCAAGGCAGAAAATTGAGAACCCCCGTGAACATTGTTGAATACGTCCTTGTGGATGCTGTTCACCAACTCACCAGGACTTGCAAGGCGGTGTGATACCCTTCTTACCACTTGGGTCTTTGCCCCACTCCAATGAACTATTAGCTTGTTAATCTGGTCTGAATCAAACCTGATTTCTCTGAACTGTGATCATTCAAAAAGTTATTCATGACAAATAATACATTAATTGTTCATGCTTTCTCTGATCTGCACTTCAAAAGATCTGAACTACCCCTTTAAAGAACACCCAGCTGCAACCTGCACAACCAAATGAAACGGGCCATAATGTTGAGTATGATTAGATACATCTTGAATCAGAGTAATGGGGACATGGTGGAGCGGTAGGTAGAGCTGTTGCCTCACAGCAAGAAGGTTGCTGGATCAAATCCCAGCTGGGGCCCATTCTGGGTGGAGTTTGCATGTTCTCTCTGTGCTGCATTGGTTTTCTACAGGTCCTCCAGTTTCCCCCCACAGACCAAAAACATGTATGTTAGTCTGACTGGTGACTCTAAATTGTCTCTAGGTGTGAGTGAGAGAGTGAATGGTTGTTTGTTTCATGTGTCTCTGTGATGGACTGGAGACCTGTCCAGGGTGCATCCCGCCTCTCATACAGTGGTATGGGCACCAGTGACCCGAAAAGACTGGTAAAGACAATAGATGGATGGATGCATGGATAAATGGATGGATGGATGGATCAGAGCTGGCTCTGGCTCATTTGTACTGCTCTACCAGAACACTACCTTTTTCTGCCTACTCAGAAAACTAAAAGTATAAAATAAACATGGTTTGTCCCATTTGAAAACTACTTGGTGGTCAAGCGGTGGCAATAAAACTAGTCTTCAGTCCAACAGAAACTTTGCTCTGTGTATTTTAAATATATTCTAATGTTGTTTGTAGCCACGTTGCTGTCAAACTTTAATGAAACAAAACAGAAAACGTCCACAAAGAAGTGAAAATCTCACTACATAATAAAAATGGTGACATCGCTTTCTTTCCATTGCATGAAGATGATAAATCCTGAACCTGAACCACATCTTTATTACAACATGCAGTTCTGAATTACATGGAGCTGAATTGCAGCTTTTAAAGCCCACACAAAATAAAAGCACTTTCACACATTGTGGTGAAGAAAATGGACTGAGTTGGGTTTTATTAAGTTAGTCGTCTTTTTTATTATTTCCCTGGGCTTGCCTCATGTACCAATAAAATATTTCACTGATACACAGAAATGTCTATAATCCAAATTTTGTACAGTTTTGTACAAAATGACACAGCCTTTCATACAAACAGTAATTAAAATGTAAACCTTTGCAGGATTGAGATGCTAATGTGTTTTGAATGAACCTCGCCACGCTTCAAACCGGTAACAATAAAAGAGCAGGCCAAGGAGGACTTTATTTTAGATTTAGATTGTTTAGATTTTAAAGCCGTGGCTCCTTGTTGTCATCTTTTAGCTGCTCTGAATAGACTTTATTAAGTTAATGCAGATCAAGCTATCAATAAAAAGACAGTTTCAGAGTTTGATTTCAACAACATGCTGAGGGATACACTGGGTAACGTTGCTTCTTAGGGGTTGATATAACTGATTTAATGAAAGAACAGTGCTAATATGAATTCAATGCTACATTTTGTCTTACGGTATTCTTGTCACCTTGTGAAGAATGACACCATTATATATGAATGTTGCATTGTATTTGCCTAAATAATTGTTTAAAGCAAAATGATCAGCCATTTTAAGATCTGTTGCATGAGCCTCTATGAAACTGTTGAGACTGGAGTTGTTTTACGGCAGCAGCGATCCTCTTTGGTCTTGGTGTCGCTCAGCCTAGCTGTTGTTGATTTGCTCAGAATTAAACTTCATTTAACTTCAGGAGCCACTTCAGTTAGTTCTTGATTTGAAAAGAAAAATCTTCCCGAGCATTAACTTGTTTAACACATTTTTCACTAACTCACATCCCTGTAAGGCTACACGTTAGCACCCGTGCTTTGTCAGCTTGTTGATTTGATGTCATACGTCTCAGTCAATAAAACGCTGCAGTAGAAACGTGTTTTTCACAGAACACTTTTCTTTAGACAGTTCATTTCAGAGCATATTCTCTGAATCGATTTTCTGTCAGGTCATCAAACATTAGTTGAGACTAGAGAAGCTCAACAAGTTGTCTGATTGTCAGGACCTTTTACTCAGAGATCTATTGCTCCTTGGGGGTCTGCCCTTTGCTGACTCTGCCTTTCCATCATTTTCCTGTTTAAGACAAGCCCAGTTATAATTTGTTTCTCCAGGAGTTTGACAGTCTGTCTACAACAACACCCTAAAATAAACTTTTCATTTTTCACGAGAGTCTCGCTCTGAACTGAAATTTCTTCTAAAAGGGTCAGAATGAAAGCCTCAAACACGTTTTTCATTCTGAAAAGATAAAATCTAATGGATCTGGTTTTTTTTTCAGTAACAGCAGCTTGAAGATGCAAAGTATTAATACAAATCAGACCTACTTGTTTAAAATGCTCAACATATCAGCAGCTGTTGTTCAGTGCTTTGTTTAAGCATGTTAGTTATTAACCATGTTCAACTTATTGCATCAAATGACTACAAATTAGACCAAAAAAAAAACAATAATGACTGGTTACTATAACTGTGGGAAGGATATACTATATCAATAAAAGGTGATATTGTCAAACTGCAATGTGAACACGTTTGGTGTTTGATACAGGAAATGCATGGCTGTTAGGAGAGCTCTATGTTTTCTGTAAGGGATTATTGAAGCATCTTTCTCTTCATTATATTTAGCATCATTATGGACCAACATTTGAAAACACTAGTTCTAAAAATGAAAATAAAGTCTCCCTTAATTAGATTTTTTTTTTTTTTTTTACTTTCCCGGTATTCATTTTTATAACTAGAAATCCTCAGATAAAACATTTACATGAGTAATAAATTAGTTTTTTTTTTCATATTCAGCAATAATTAGCAAGTGTTAGCATATTAGCATGCTAAGCTAAAATTAACTTTAAAAGCATTTTTTTCCCCTGGTATATCTTTACAAAATAGCTGATTTTCTAGCATTTTTCACAAAGCCTTTATCTTCTTTTTGGTCACGTGTCACAGGTTTTTATTTGACATTTAATGAAAAGACCAGTTCAGAAAATTGGTGCAGGTTTCCAGACATCTGTGTGAAAACAACATAACAAATAATTTGCAGTCGTCCTGTGCATTGAATTGAGTTTTTCTGTAAGCACACAGCTATAAGTATTGTAATGACCAGCAAAAGTGCACAAGAAACGTGTTTTTAATGATGGGGTGAACTATCAACATTGTGTTAGGGATCATGGATCAAAAAATCTAATTAAGGGAGAGTTTATTTTAATTTTTAGAACTAGTGTTTTCAAATGTTGGTCCGTAATGATGCTAAATATAATGAAGATCATCTCTTTTTCTAAGAAGGCAATCTTTTGTGATAATCGGTGCCTTTAATCTTTACTTGTCTGCCCGTCTTTGCAGCAGATTTCATCTGAAGTGCCAACAGATCAAGAGCTGGCTGCCCAAAAATCCCATGAAGCTGGACAAAGAGGCCTTGCCTGACCTGGAGGAAACTGACTGCTACACAGCTCCCTTCAGCAGGGCTCGCATGCATCAGTAAGAACGGTGCAAACTCACAATCAGGACTCTATTGTCACATATTATCAGTGTCTGTATCAGTAAAATGTGTGATTTCAGTTTTCCTCGAATCCATCAGGTCCACGTTCTGAGCTCTGAATTTAGAAATCAGGAGATTAATACAGTATATGGGTTTGTATATTTTACAACATTCAGCCTTCAACCTGGAAGCTGGAGCAAGACAAGCTGATCATAAATAAAATATCAAAGTATAACAGCAGCAGTCCATTAAATATTTTCACCCCCTGTTGAATTATATTTATCCTTTTGAAGGCTTTAAAAAAATACATTGTCAATTTTTTTAAGGCATGGAATCATTTACACTTCTACATCTTACTTTGTCTAATTGTATGCTTTCTTATCAAATATAATGACACAAGAATGAGCACAAACTTGACTCTTCTCTCATTGAGACACTTTACAGGATTACATTAATGTGTTGATGAGTGATGAATAACTGAGGGAGCGTGCTGTTGTTTCTGCACCAGCTTCACCATCAACAAGAGAGAGACGTTCTTCTCAAATTCCACCAGAAGCAGGATAGTCCATCATGTCCTGCAGCGCACCAAGTACGAAGAAGGAAAATCAAAGATGGGTAAGACACAAAGTTTTCTTCCTCCTTCTGTAAACTTTATTTCTAACTGCAGCTCTTTTTTTGTTTCTTTGTTATAAAACACCTGTACTTCAGCTTGGCCAGGTCTCTCTTGTAAAATAGATTTTTAATCTCAACAAGATCCAAATGAAGATTTAAAAAATATGTTTAAATGTCAGCGCAATAATGGACATAATGTTCATCTATCTTTTTTTTTACGGAGTTTAGGAGAATTATAAACATTTTTATAAGGTTGAATTTATCTGCGGGTTGCACAGTTGTGCAGTTTGTAGAGCTGCCACCTCTCGGCAAGCAGGTCGCCGGTTCAAATCCCAGCCGGGGGCCATTCTGGGTGGAGTTTGCATGTTCTCTCTGTGCATGTGTGGGTTTTCTCCAGGTACTCCAGTTTCCTCCCACAGACCAAAAACATGCATGTTAGACTGATTGGTAACTCTAAATTGTCTCTAGATGTGAGTGAGAGAGTGAATGGTTGTTTGTCTCTTTTGTCTCTATGTGTCCCTGTGATGGGCTGGAGACATGTCCAGGGTGTCCCCCACCTCTCACACAGTGATAGATGAATGGACATAGGCACCAGTGACCCCCGTGACCTGAAAAGGAAGAAGCGGGTGAAGATAATGGATGGAATTTACCAGCTATTTTAGAGTATTGTATTTTCTGCTGAGCATGTCGCATCCATCTAAATATGTCTAATAAAGTGGGAAATAAACAATAATAAGTCACTTTGCCATGTAAGTCACATCTATTATGCGTCATCGCTGACGGATCGAGTCACCGCTGACAACCTGGAAACGTGGGCCGGCGTTGTGCCAAAAATCAATTGGCTGCCAAATGGCGGCCGCGAGAGTGTGCATGGTAGGACTTTAACAAGAATTTAACAAGATTAACACTTAAAAACAATTATTTGTTTGCTCGAAATTATAGCAAAGGTGTTTCAGTCCAACGTTTGCTTAATAAATGCACTTTGACTGTCAAATCAACTGCATTTCAAAACCTGATTCGCTGAAGCGGGAGCGCGCAGAGGGACGACTCTCTTTGCATTTCTTTGAAATTTAACATGATACAGTATGTACCTAAAACAATTGTTTGTTTTCTTGACATTATAGTAAAGGTGTGTCTCAGTTGAACTTTTACTTATTAATAATAGAGCACTTTAATGGTCAAGTCAGCTGCATTTCGCTGAGGCGGCGCAGCAAAATGAAGCTGATTTGACGGTTGCTCCAGGCGAGCTAGACGAAGGTGGTAGCAGTGTATGGCAAACCGACTGGGTTATTAATAGCCACTTTTACCTATTACATGATACAATGGCATGCCATACTTGAGTGCCATCTAGCGGCTGAAAATGGTAGTGTTCAATATTTTCAATGTCAGAATGAATGAAAATGGTCCTACCTCTGCCAAAAATTGGTTTATAAATATGGGATGAAAAACATAATTAAGTTGCTTTGGTGTACAAGTCGCAGAGCATTCAAATTATGCACAAAAAATCAAACAAAGTATGACTTATAGGCTGAAAATACAGCAGTAGAAAACATGCATTTGCAGTTTTGCTGACATCTCATTATTACAAATTAAAGACAAAACCTCACTTTTTAATTTTTTGGACAATTTGCACAGTTTACCATATTATCAAAACCTTCCCAGTCTGATGATTTTGGTGAGTAAAGTTTGGTCTTGAAGCACCGGAACAGATTTCAAAATATATATTTTTAATGTGAGTGACCACTTCCCGTCAAATAATATCAACGCGATCACAAGAGCAAACCTTTTCTTACGCTCAGTGCCTGCACTTTCAGTCAAAACCAGCACCAATAGCTGTTCTTTAGTCCTGATGTAAGGACTGTTTTCCTGCTGTCAGTTTGGTACTGACTGCAACAAGATTTCCCACAGTTAAGTGGAGGTATAGATGTAAAATAAATATAGTCAAGTTTCAAGACCTGGCAGCTAAAATCCTAGCATGGACGGCTGTATTAAGTTCCATAACGTGCTAAATGGTTCTGACTAAGACTGTGTGGGTTTCAATGAGTCTGTCACTGGACCCCTGTTCCTATTAATAACTGGTGCAGGTTTTTTAATGTGGTTTCTGTGTGTTAGTTTGGCTGTGATGTGTTCCTCCTTTGAGTTGACCTGCTTTATTTCTCTGCAGGCATCAATCGCTTACTGGGCAACAACACGTATGAGGCTGCATTTCCTCCACATGAGGTGGGCTGATTTTGAATTTGATCCCAAAAAAAAAATCGGCTGGACTTATAAATGTATAAATTAGCAGTTAGAACGACACATTTTGCTATGTGATGATTTTAAGGCCTGTTCTCGTGAATATGAGAAGTTAACACTCAGAGTAAAAGCAGCTGACAAAAACAAAGAGAAATGATCATTAGAAGTAGATGAAGTATGAACCTGCTTGTAGAGTTCTGCTCTCTTTGGTCTCCTCAGGGTGGTTACAAGAGCAGACATCCAATTAAAACACACGGAGCTCAGAACCACAGACATCTTCTGTACGAGCGCTGGGCCCGCTGGGGAATCTGGTACAAATATCAGCCTCTGGACCTCATCAGGTAATCAACAACTTGACATTTATTTTTGTAATTTTACCCTCTTTAGATTTCACTTCTATGCATCCAGTAAGTTGTGTTTGAATGAAGCAGAAAGTACCTCAGCAGTTTTCTTTGCTGCACAACAGCAGGTTTATGTTGAAGAGGAACATCTTCTAACGTTCCTCACCCTCCGTTAATTTTATGTTTCCAACCGGTTCAATAGCTGTGGCTGAACCCATTTCACTTTACAGATGACTGGGTGTCTGAAGCGCCATTTGTTTTGATTTTAAAACAAGACGGACAAGAACATGAACGTGTAATGGATTAGCTGTTCAGCGCTAATATTTTGTTCACGAGACAAGATGGATAATCAAATTCAAGCGTCTGCTTTTCATTTTAATTTATATTTTTATGCGTGTATGAGTTGATCAGCTCACAGTTCAACCTCAGACTGATAAAAGCTAAAAACACAATCTGTGGCAGCTTGACTAAAAGTCTTCTTGTTCTTGTCTGGGAGTTCTTTATGACCCATTCTCTGTGAGTCATACTGTTTTGAAAACATTCTTTTTTTTTTTTTTTTATTTGCACATTATTTTTCTTAAGTTGAGGTGCAGCTACTGTTCGAATCAGTGGGAAACTTTTAATTTCAGCCTTTTTAGGTAATTCGTTTAGAAATTTGAGTTAAAAAAATTGTTTTATCATTAGCCTCCTGTTTCCAGCTCTATGAAAAGCAGTGTAGTGTTTACTAAAGGAATCCACTGATGTTTAAATTAACAGGTTTTTTGTGTGTGTGTGGAATAATTATTGTACAGCCGACTGCTGCACAATCTGAAGCATGTCCTTGCCTTGTACAGGTTATGGAAGCTTTTTTTTTTTTTTTTAACTCTGCATGTTTTTTTTCTCTAACCATTGTTTTAATTGCTGCAAGTTGTGGTTTTAATTAGACTTTCTGGAGGATTAAGACCCTCTGAGCTTTCTTAATTCCTCAGGACCTCAGTTTGACCTCCATCATAGCACACTGGAGCCGCTTGTTTTGCTTTAATGTTCTGTTTAGTAGATATTTTAGTGTTCGTGGTGTTGAGCATCTGCTTACATGAGTCAAAGGTGTGTTGTTAGCAAAATTTCTCATGAACCACTGATAGATTTTAGTAAAACTCAGTCAACGATCACTGGCTTTAGATCTAATTAATTAACTTTTGGAGTGGATGAACGTCATAACAAATACCAGTCAATACAATAAATGGCTCTGTCTTAATGAATTTGACATTTTGAGCTAAAATATGACATGGTAGTAACTGTGAGTAATCCACAACACATGTTCTGAGGACTATCAGATCGTGCAAAGTCTTACAATTTGGAATTTGACTGCGTACATCATTTACAAGGTTTGACCCAAACAGCTCTAACTCCATCACTTCTCATCGTAAGATAAAACTCTGTCATGAAAGATGGCAGGTTGTATGAATGTATTTAAGAAATGCAAGCCTTGTATTACCTATTAGGTTTTTAAATATTAATCACCTGATCGCTTTGCAGATGAGCTGGGAATTAACTCAAGATGTCTTTATTCATTTTTGTAATTTTGCATTGTTTAATAAAATAATCAAAATATTACAGTTTTGTTATTTAAACACATAACTTACAAATTGTTGTACTTTCTTGGCCTAGTTTTTTTTTTTTCTGTGACGGGGGCATTAGATAAGATTCATTAACATGTTTCTCAGCCCTGGCCTACTTACATGATGCATGCTCACGGTTATGGGTAACTAATCACATACGAAGGGACTTCATTATGACCATTTTAAAGCAGGTTTGCTAAATGAAACTGTGGGTTAGGAATGCACACTTAAAATCATTTAATTTTCTCAAAAATCGACAGTGAGCCTTATAATCCGCTGCACCTTTATGTATTATTCTGGTTGTGCTTATTGAACTTGAATTTATTTTATGTGGTTATTATGAATGAGTTGAATAAAGTTTGACTTATTTGACTGTTTTGTTTCACTTAATGCGCCTTATAATCCAAAAAAATACAGTAAATTGAGAAATACCGGTGTGTTTCTGATCACAGTGACCATTCATATGACTTCCACTTCACAGCAAACGACTACTTTGGAAATACAGTCACTTGAACAGGAAATCTAGTTTACTGGTGAATTTTCATAACTATTTCTGTTGCATTCAGGCGCTACTTTGGAGAGAAGATTGGTCTTTATTTTGCATGGCTGGGTTGGTACACTGGAATGTTAATTCCTGCAGCCCTGGTGGGTGTTTTCGTCTTCCTGTATGGACTCTTCACCATGGACTCAAGCCAAGTCAGGTCAGTTCACACAACCAGCATACAGTACCAAGTCAGATAACACAGGTCTAATAATCTCAGTGTAGAACACTGACTCAGAAATGCATATTCAGAAATGTTGCATCCATTTTCTGACACAATGTCTCATCAGCAAAGAGATTTGTGAAGCCAACACCACCATTATGTGTCCGATGTGTGAGGAAACCTGTGAGCCATGGACGCTGAGTGATAGTTGTGTTTATGCAAAGGTGAGTATAATTTTAATCACTGTCGATGAATCAGATCATATCATGGCTGAGTTTCTCGGCTCTTAGTTCCTTGTAAAGATGCAAAAACTGACATGGCACTTTCAACTTGCTGTGGTCACAGAATCATTAACATCTATATTATGTATTATTCAAAATTCATTTTAATCTTCAGACTTTTTTAGTTTGTTTGCTGTTTTTTGTCCTGACTGCAGATTAATTACAGTTTTTAATAGTTAGCAGATGTAAAAAAAATAAAAAAATAAAAAGTAGCTGCATTCAGTCAGCTGCAGAGCCACTAAACAGGCCTTCACCTCAGAACTAAAGATGTTGCCTCCTTACACTTCAGGCACTTGGATATAGTGATGAAGTTACTTTAATAAGTTGTAAACATGTCAAAATCCTTTAAAAAAACTGTTAAAGAGCATTAGATAGAAAATAATGCTGATTTGTTTCTTACCAAATTGTGAGCTACCATTTATCTACTATCCAATCACTGTTTTTCTGGATTCTTACCAACTTAGGCTTTAAATATGAAACTTTTATCAGTAAATTAGTTTCAAGAATGTTTTTGAAAATTTGTGAATACATAGAATCTAAAGAACTACATCAAGCAACTAGCAAAAAAAAAAACACATTTACCTGAATGATTAAAAATATAATACCTGCTTCAATATCCCGGTATTATTGTTTTGTAAGAATTTTATACATGCAAATTAATGCTCTATTAAGTGTTTACATTTGACTGTATAAGTTATTTATAAAGCATTAATAAACAATTTCAAAGACACCCTTATTGTGAGGTGGTACCCTGTAAACAATAGAATATAAAATTTGATGCACAGCTTCTGTGCATGTATGAGGACTGTGTGTGAGGCGTCTTTTTTTCCCTTTTATAGATGGTCTCCCTTCTCACCTTACAGCCATCCTCTTCACACCATTATGAATTTTTTTTATTTTTTTTATTAACCTCGTGCCACTGTTTTTCTTTTTGCCAACGTAGATCCTGTCCCCGCTATTTAGAAGCAACGCTGGACTGGACTCTGGCTCCATGATGACGAAACTGGAAGGAGACTTGACAGAGCAGAGGAAAGTTGCCAGATGACATCAACTATGTTCACGTAACATCACTGAACGGTTCAATTCAATTCAGTTTATTCATATAGCGCCAAGTCACGGCAGAAGTCATCCCAGGGCACTGAAACATCCATATACTGTACATAAAAAGCTACAGGTTCAGCGACAGGTCCTTCCTCCTACTATAACGCACTCATCGCTCCTTCAGTCATGTGTAAAAGGAAGCTGTATGTTCTCTTGGGGATTGTTGCTGCTCTCTTCCTCCTCATGCTTGCAAGCCAGAGCGTCCATACGAAACATTACCTGCCACTGGCACAGACCCAGTTAAACAGCTGGACCACGCCAACCAGCAGGGAGACAGGTAAGAAGAGGGTGTGAAAATAAATAAATCTACCACATAGAAATAATTTCAGTTCATGTAAAAGTTACTTCATGAGTGATAGTGTTAGTAATATTTACAGATTGACGGTGCATATAAAAAGGAACAGCAGTAATAAAGTTTAAGGAAAAAATGTGTTAATAACCCTATTAGATGTTTAACTCTAGTAGGTGAGTTGATTTAGTGGGATTAGTAAAAGCATTATTACCAAGTGAAACAAAACTAATCATAGATATTAATTTTTCAGTAATTATTCATATCATTTCAAAGACATCTTTTGAAAAACCTCTGCTAGGCTGCGAAGTGTACCTTTTTAAACTGTTTTTTTTTACTCAAGCCAAATGGTAACATCCTTTACTTAACAAACCTGAGCATAAATACGTACCAGTACATCAAAACTGTCTGTGTACTTGTTTCCAAACAATGTACGTTACCAGTGTTGAAATTTTTTCAGTCACTTCAGCTGTTTCTGTAGGTAAGCATAAGCAAAGGCACTGACATAAGAAAAATAATGTGCAGATTTTATTACTTTATCAATTTGATTTTGAATATGATTTTTTTGAAAATTTATATTTTTGACCAGTCTTTATGACTTTGCATTGAGTACCTTTAAGCATAAAATAAATTATATTTAAACATATTAGGAAAATTAACTAACATTTAAACAAACAACTGCCATGTAGATCTGAGTAAATCGATGAGTTAACTCCTGGAAAACAATAGTTAAGGTGATTTTTTTAAATGTGTTTTTTATTTTTATTTACCAATCATTGGTTCCACTTGTATATCTGGATGTGATGGGTCTTGAAACCTACACTCAGTGGGGGGCAGGGTTCCACTAATCTGCTAATAGCAGAGCCAACTTTCCGTTTAGTGGATTAGCGTTTTCATTAACTATGAGTACCTTTAGTGGAAATAACTTCCATCACATTTAAATCTGATAAATTGAAGCCCTTTAAAAGACAATTCTTCACAGTAAAAGCATACAGGAGAATGCCGATTTACACAGATGTGATGCTATGCTATGCAGAGCTAAGCGAAGGTTAGGACCACCCAGTGATGTCACCACCCTCACATTGCTTTTCAATCACAAATAGTCTCTTTAACATAAATGCTAAACCAAACCAGAACAAGCATAACATGAAAAATACATTTCCACACTCAGAAACATCGAAAACAGTCAGAAACATTGCACATAATTCCTACCCTATTCCTGGGCCGAGATAGTGTGTAGAGGGAGGGCAGTCGGCTCAGGACCAGAAGGTCTCGGGTTCGATCCCCGGTCACGGCATACTTCGTTTTGTCCCTGGGCAAGACACTTAACCCTGAGTTGCTCCCGGTAGGTCAGGCAGCGCCTTGCATGGCAGTCTACCGCTACCAGTGTATGAATGTATGTATGAATGGGTGGATGTTTGGTACTGTGAAGCACTTTGGGGTAAGGGGGCTGGAAAGCGCTATATAAGTAAGCTCCATTTACCATTTACCAATAATGTTTACTTGTGTTTACTTAGATCACACAACAACCAACTGAGTTTTTATTTTTATTTTTTTCCTGTGAGGTCGAGGAGCTGTCCTTTTACCAAGCGGACCAGTTCTGATGGGTCCAGTATCCACGATGAAAACAGAGGAGAGTCCAGTTCATAACAGTTCAGTTAACGTGTTTTTAAAAGTGTTCAATTTAATTCTCAGTGTTTGTGTAACGTACAGTTTGCAGTGTTGAATTAAAATATATACAAAATAAACATGGTGTCTTCATTTTCAACTTTAATAACAGCATGTTATGCACCGTTTAAATGATGTAACGAGTCCAGATAGATTAATTTAGCTCAGATAAATTTATATATCTCCCACGCTAACATAAATATTGTTTATTATTGTTAAACTGTTATTATGTAGCATATATTATGTTATTGTGCAGCGTAACGTGTGTAACACCGGCTGTCAGCGCGTGCATGCGTGCGCACGCACTTGTGGCTCAAACAAAAGCTCAGCGGGAGATGTGTACGTTATCAATGGGGGTCAGTGAAAAAGCTCCACTCTGAAGGGTGGGTTCAGAAACCTTTGGATTTGAAGAGGGGGGCCAGTGGTGTCGTGTAAACGATCAGCAGAACCGCAGAAAGAAAGGAGCAGTTTCACTCAAAATATGTGCTGTGTAAACGGCCCCTAATGGAGTACCTGAGATGCCAATGGAGGTTAAGGCCTTGTTATACTCTGCAAGACGCCCTGTCGCACATCTTTTACCCCCCGTTGAGTGAGTAAACATTGCGCAACTTTTGGCCGCAATCCCGCTGTGATCCCCCGGTGACAGCGAGTCGTGTACAT
>JARVJN010000002.1:30952165-30968527 GCA_031763805.1 Argolebias nigripinnis
TACGTGAATTTATTAAGGAACGGTTAAGCTAAGACACATGTTTGCTATAATTTTCAGCAGACAAATAATTGTTTTTATCGTGTTAATCTTGTGAAAAGTCATTCTGTGCATGCTTCTGTGGTCGTCAATTGCAGCAGGGCAAATAACGTGCTGACGCGTCGCGTAGCAGTGACGCATAATAGATGCGACTTATATAAAGGTGAGACATGTTTATAGATTTTTCCAATTATTGACAATAATTGGACAAAGCGACTTATATAAAGGTGCAACCTATAGTCCAGAAAATACTGTACTCAGATTTTAGTTAGATTTGATGATTTTTAGCACTGTCTTTGTTCTGTTTGGTCTTTTCTTTCTGGTTGAGAAAAACACAGTCACTAAATAATTCATATAGCTGGAAAAATAAACTGCAGTATTACCAGATCTTGAATCCAAATTGATTTTGACTCAAAACTATGATGATTTACCTGGATATTTTTTTCTATTTTCATCTTTCTTGGAGTCATTCGTGTTGAAAGTATCGTTGTTGTTTCTGTCTGGTAACGGTGACTCTAAAGAAACAAACATAACATTCAAATAAATATGTTGGTAAAGATTCAACAGATGGAAGCATTGACGTGAGTTTGATGATCAGTTGTGATGATTTTACCATTTAATGTTTTATTCACAGTTCTGTTGCCAGTGAGGGCACTGAAAAAGTCTGCTTCAAGTGGGTCTGCAGAGTGAAAAGACACGTTAAACATGCAACACACCTTAGGTTCAATAAGCAACCAAGGAAGATTTTAAAGGGATTGTCAGGTCATTTTTGAAGTGCTGTTTTGTTAAATAGGTATCAATGGTTAGTACTTTATCTGATGTAACTTCAGTCAAAAAGCATAATCTGAAGAAAAAGACAAAAGTCCTTGTCCAGAAGAGGCTAGAGGTTACTGAATGTTACAGTCAACATGATCAACATGTCTGCTCCTTCCAAAGGTTTACTCAACTGAAACACAGACACACTACATCTGTAAAACTAATACAAATATGTCTTTATAACACTATACTTGTATTTCTAGTTCAGCTCAACGCTCAGCAGAATGATGCATTCAGGAGCCTCTCAGCAGCATAGAAATATAACTGTCTATGCTCTGCACATTTACAAATTGTGTAAAAAGATGATGTTCAGCAGCAAGAAAAAGCAAACGTTGTCAAGTGAATGTGTATTATTTGCACTCAGCATGCTCAATAATTTTCACTGCTCTTTTTGTTATTGTGAATGATATTAAACTGTTCCATGGTCTTTACTCTATAATCAGTCTTCATGTGACCGGTCAGTAAAGGTTCAGCAAGAGATAATTCTATTATCCACAAGGTGAATGATATGATTACACTGACATCTTTCATCCGAGAGCCCTCCGGATTTTACTCCTGCTTCTAGCTGCAGCTGGGTTTTTGATCACAGCCGGACAGGGCGTGGATGGGCTGGGGCCTGACAGCTGGAGTTTCTACAAAACTGTTTTTGTTTTTTTGTTTTCTGTTCAGGAAGTCAGAACGGGTCAGAGCCTCAGACAGGTGAAATCATTGAACTTCTGTGACTGCTGGCTGTTCTCTAAAGCTTTGTAAATAAATATGATGAAGCGTACACCTGGTTGTTTTGGGAATCTCTTTTTTCCAACGACAGTGTAATTGAAAAGTAGTTTTATTATTAGTATTGTAGTAGTTTTTCAGAACTGTATGTGTTTTTTTTGAGAAAAAGTTGGTATATACGGTTGAAAAATTATTTAAAACAAATACATTTGGCTAACCATTAGCCTAGTCTGGACAAAGAGATCTGCCCATTGAGATGTATTAAAACTAGAGAGAGGAGCGAAAAGTGGAACTTGAGGCCACAGTGGACAAGTGCCTCTACTAGGCCAGCTGAAGGGAAAAAAAACTTATTAAGTCTCGTTCTGCCAGGTATATAAAAATGACACTTTTCTGACCTGTTAATGTCAATGCTTCTGCCCTTGCCTCAATACTCCATGTTTTAAAACTAATGTCACAGCTGATAAAGTGCCACCTATTGACAGAGCATAACATCAAAATGACCAGACTATCCCTTTAAAGTTTATAAGTGAGATGATACCTGCTAAATGTTCTTCTGTAACCTCTTTAGTATCTGAAGTATTCAAAGTGCCATGGCTGACATCTTCAGGAAAATTGTCTGGCTCTAAAACAAAAGTTCAGTTTAACGTAGTTTTCATCAAGTCAAAATGTGATATTTCTTCCTAGTTTTAACGGTTTACCTTTATCTAGTTCCAACTTTGCATTTAGATTGTTGTTAGAGTCAGAGGCATTCGAATAATCTCTAGTCCTTCCAGCTGAGTGTAGAGTTGATAGTTCTGTAAAATATAAGGATTCAACCAGAAGAGCTGAAAAAACTAAAAGTGCATTGACTGAAGAAAGTGAGCTGTTGCATTCTGTTGTAACTTAAGTACAAAACTCAAATTGTATGCATTATTGAGGGGACATTTTTCACAGTTTATATTTAGAATATATATTTTTTAATAAAAAAAATCAGAATCACTGAGGCTCACAAAACTTCAAATTTGTGTGGATTGTTAACTTACAACAAAGTACTAATGATGGTTTTCCAAAAGAGAGTAAATCTTCAAATACAAGTTTCACTATGAAAGTTTTCACGCACATCAAATACAGAGTAACAGTTGTACTAACTTTTCATGCTCGACTTAATAAAAGCTCTGCTGCCATCAAAGACATCCCTGTTTTGTAGGAGATCCAGTAGAACTGTGAAATGAAATTACAAGTTAGACTTTTTAAATCATGTTCTTTCAAACAGTTAGGACTATTTCTTCAATAATAATAAATATAATAAAATAGAAAGCATTGAAAGTTTATGAGAGGAGATTCAACCTGGTGCTTTTATTAGTCCCTCTGTAACATTTTCTGCATCACAGTCTTTCAGGATGATGTAAACGTCATCTTCATCAAACATATTTTTCCCTAATTTTTTAAAAAACAGAATAAATTGAATGCAATTTTGATAAAGTTTATGCTCTTTGTTTCTCCACAGTGACATTTTTTTTTACCATTTTGCAGGCTTGAGTCAGTAAAGTCTCTGACATCTCTGAAGCCATCACTGTTCTGGAGGAGATCCATGAGAACTACAAAATAAAATGACACATTTATACTATAACTTTAAATACATTTAATCTATAAGAGGATAATTCAGAGTTTAGCTGCTGGAGGCAGAGGAGATCCAACCTGGTAATAATTTTTCCAGTCCCTCAGTAACATTTGCTGTGTTTAAGTCTTTTGAGGTGCCATGACTGACATCTTCATGAAAATCTTCTTCTCCTAAAATAAATAAACACATTAACAAGCAGAATTAATTGAATTAGAGAATTTTGATAAAATCACTTGATATTTTTTTCACAGTTTCAACAGATTGCATTTGATAAAGATCGAAGCCACTTTGATCTACTCCATATCAACTAAAACTCAGATGTTGGTTTTATGCATTTGTTTTTGGAAAATTTGTGTACTGTAGTTCAGTTTATCTTCCTGTTATTACAGTTAACTATAATTGTATTTTTTTTTCTTTTCAAAATAAACAAATTCATTTAGAAAATATAACATTCAACACATTTTACATTTTTCCTTTTTTGTATCAGAGGAATTTCCACAGATTTAACCCAAGTTCTATATAAAATTTAATCATCATCATCATCATCATCATCATCATCAGTTCCTTATCCTAGTGCCACTGGGGCAGTGCAAACATCATGCAACCTCCATTTTGGCCAGTCCTCAGCAGGATGGCTGAAGACACGGAAAGAGAGTTCAGCTACAGATGTCATCTTCTGATTGTCGAGGAGGATGCCACATTTTGTGGATTTCTTGGACCTCACTACATGAGACAATCCACTTCAATTTCTTCTTCTTTATGTGCATTAGGAAGGCGTTACGATCTCAGTGAGGACAAGGACTCAACAGTGGATCTCAGCATTTTGTAGTGTGGGAGGACCAGTGGACCTGAAGCAGGTCATTTCAAAAATGCATATTCTTTTCTCTATCTCAGCATTTAAAGTCCAGGGTTTGGGAGCACAGAGAAGGAATGACCAAACAAGTGCACATAGGAGTCTAACTTTGGTAGCAATGGGACACCAGTTTGTCCTCCCAAACAAGTCTGAGGTTTTCTGGGGCACTGGTAGCTGTGGCTATCCTTACCTTGACATCTTTAACTGAGTTGTCCTCTGAGTCAAGGTTCTTTATTTGTCATACGCACCACACGTGGTACGTAACTGTGTACGCAGGCTCCCAGTTAAATCCAACAAAAGTATTAAAATGTAAAAGAAAAACAGTAATAAGATCCAAGATATGAACTAAGAAAAACATTATCTAGAAATACACTAAGCACTAGTAGTATCAAAACAATGTGTTCCTACATCGTCCTATTGGAGGTGTAGATGTCTGTGATGGTGGGGAGGCTACTCCGACAGACTTCTGTGCAGCCTTCACCACTCTCTGCAGAGCTGACGTGAACAAAGACCCAAGAAACTTTATAAACTGTTGGAGTTCTGTCTCCCTGATGCTCACTATAACACGCTCCTGTTTACCAAAAACCATGGTTGTGGTTTTATCAATGAACTCACAAAGTTTATGTTCTTTGGTTGAATGGCTTGATCATTGGTACAGTCATGAGATCTCCATCATCTGAAAGTGAAGGCTGCAGATTTCTCATCCTTCCAGTTTTAGAAGGGAACCATTGCGTATCAGTGCCTCAGGTATGATATGTTCCAAGAATATGTTACGCAGTGTTGGTGACAGTAGCTTTGAAGCACTGTAGTCATTACCGACCATACCCATGCTCTTTGTTGCCTTGATGGCACTTCTATGGCATTGATTACGCCTCTGCTAATGAATTCCCCTAGGCCTTCTTGGCTCTCTATAGTACATTTAATATAACACTACATTGTTACCATTTTGCAGGCTTGATTTTATAAAGTCTCTGATGTCACGGAAGGCATCACTGTTATGGAGGAGATCCAGGAGAACTACAGAATCAAATGACATGAGACATTAAGATTGTACACATTTCATCTAAGTACTCATAAAAATGTGAACAAAATTCAAAGTTTATAGCTGAAAGCAGAAAAAATAATCCAACCTGGTAACTTTACCAGCGCCTCTGTAACATTTTCTGCATTACAGTTTTTCAGGATGATGTAAACGTCATCTTCATCAACAATTTCTTTTCCTAAAAAAGTTTTAAAGAGATTATAATAAATTAAATGCAGTTTTGATAAAGTCAACACTTGATTTTTTCTTTTTCGCCACAGTTTTGAGGGTTTACCAGGTTCCAATTTTGCATTTAGATGACGGATAAAGTCAGAAACTTTTAAACCATCTCTGATCTCATCTGAATGTAGAATTGGTATTTCTGTGGAAGAAGAAAATTCATCTTTAAAAACTCTAACACACAATATTTAATGGATAAACTCAAAGAAGAAGAATCTTAGAGACATTTTTGCTGATTTTAAAAATGGGTCATATTATCTCATCCTTTATGTTTTAAATCAATAATAACAATTAGCAATTAACAAAGTATTTTAGATAAGATTCAAAATGCAAAGAGAAATATTGTTCATATACAAAGTACACGCTTCCCTGTGAAATGTTTCACATTTATTAAACGTAAAAGTACATTTTTACCATTTTGCTTGCTTGATTCAATAAAGTCTCTGACATCTCTGAAGGCATCGCTGTTCTGGAGGAAATCCATGAGAACTACAGAATAAAATGACATGTTAGATAATAAAAAACAAACATATTTAATCTAAAAAGACAAAGAAGAAAATGTAAAGTTTCCATCTGAAAGCAGAGGAGATCGTACCTGGTAATGATTTTATCAATTCCTCTGTAACATTTTCTGTGCCATGAAGGGGACTGTCATAAAAACCTTCTGCTCCTAAAAAAATACGATGAAATACACAAACAAAATTAAATTAAATACAGTTTTGATGAAGATGACTAAGTTCCATTCTTGCATTTAGATGACTTATAGTCAGAAACACAAAAAACATCTCTGAGCTTCACAGTTTCAGCTGAAACACACATATATGACCATGTCATGCATTTAGATATTATTTACAGTTTTTCTTAACAGATAAAAAAAAAAACAATTACCGGTATGCTTTTTATAAATAAATACATAAATAATTAAATAAAATACACTGAAAAAATTATTTGAGACATTTCCAGTGTTTTTAGACCCAAGGTATATTGTCTAACCTTTCAGGTTCTCTATAGTATATAAAATATAAATAACTTTTTACCATTTTGCAGGCTTGAGTTAATAAAGTCTCTGAAGGCATCACTGTTTTGGAGGAGATCCATGAGATCTACAAAATAAAATGTCATGTTAGACAAGACGTTCAACCACATTTTATGTAAGTACACATCTTCTTCTTCTTTCTTCTTTGTTCCCTTATCATGGGCCTCCACAGCGAGTCATCCTCCTCCATCTCTGTCCTCTGTCCCCGGGGTCTGCAACATGTGGCTCTTTAGTCCATACACAGCAGCTATTTCAACCTTTGACAAAAACTAACATAAAACTGAATTTTATAGGATCTTTTACCCACAGATTTTTTTTTTATAGTTTTAGCAGTTTTCCTGTCATTTCCTTTGCAAATATGCGGATACTAGTAATAATACACAGAGTAATTCACTGCCTGGCCAAAAAAAAAAAAAAGTTGCCACCAAAAACAACGGTCACACTAATATTTTGTTGGACCACCTTTAGCTATGATTACGGCATGCATTCTCTGTGGCTTTGTTTTGAAAAGCTTCTGCAATGTCTCAAGATCTATTTCCATCCATTTTTCACCATCTTTCATTGTTGTGGCAGATTCTGACCACTATGCAAAGCCTTCTCAACACATCCCAAAGATTCCCAACGGGTCTGGAGGACTCTGGTGGTCAATCCATGTGTGAAAATGATGTCTGATGCTCCCAGAACCACTCTTTCACAATTCGAGCCCGATGAATCCTGGCATTGTCATCTTGGAATATGCCCGTGCCATCAGGGAAGAAAAAATATATTGATGAAATAACCTGGTCATTCAGTATATTCAGGTAGTCAGCTGACCTCATTCTTTGAGCACATATTGCTGAACCTGGACCTGACCAACTGCAGCAACCCCAGATCACTATCACCACAGGCTTGTAGGCCACTTTTTTTTCCCGGCCACATTTCTCCTCAAAGACGATGGGTCCCCACTATCCTTCCAGTTTTTAATAATATGTTGGACAGTTCAACCCAATTTGAGTAGTAGTTTCTGCAATCTCCAGATGTTTTCTCTGCTTCATGCCAATGATTTGACCCTTCTCAAACAGACTGACATCTTTTCCATGACCACACTGTGTCTGTCAACATGGTTGTTTAAGAAATGAGAAGCAACTCATTGCACCAGTTGGGGTTAAATAACTTGTTGCAGCTGCAGATAATCATCCATACAGTAATTATCCAACAGGAGGCTCGTAACTATTTGCTTAGTTAAATCCAGGTGGTGAGTTTTTTTTGTTTGTTTGTTGTTGTTGTTGTTGTTATGGGTTTTTTTGGGGGGGGGGGTGCAGGCAGTGTAATAATAATAATAATGAATTTTATTTATAACGCACTTTTCATTAACAAAATTCTCAAAGTGCTACAAAGTGCAACTTAAATCAAAGATCAAATAAAAACAAGTAAAATCAATGATAAAACAACAAAAAACAATAATAAAATCAATTAAAATAATGATAATATCAGCTAAGATCTAAGATAAAAATCATGTGGAGGCAGAGTAAGCTCGCTTAAAAAGAAAAGTGTTTAAGCCTGTGTACTGTATATACTTTAAATTTATGCTTAATTTCTTCAAAGTAGGACACTATTTCTCCACAATTAAAAAAAGTTCATTATTTTAAGTTAAAAAAAGGCATTTTTTTCTTTACAAGAATCCAGTCTTTTGGGATGGATTAGCAACCTGTTCAGGGTGTCCCCCACGTCTTCTCACTCAGTGACTGCTGGATATGGGCACCAGTGCCCCCCATGACCCAAAAAGGAAGAAGCAGGTAAAGATGGTGGATGGAATCCAGTCTTTTCTTTTGTCTCAAATTTTAAAAATACCAATAAATGTTAACAATCATTGGATGTTTTTAGTTTTATAATTTCACACCTACTGGCCAGAAATGCCTCCTCTAAACTTACATTGGCCCACAGGCCAACAGTTGATAATAACAATTGTAGCAGGTTTTGTGACTCTGGACACATTTAATTTAGGGAACAAAGGGGCAGAACTGGCTGTTTTTATTGTAAAGGTTGCAAACCCCTGGTGTAGACTGTACTTTCTGAGAGTTTCATTAAAATCTGCTCTCTGTGGATGCAACACTAGTCACAAAACCCAGAAGTTTCTTTAAAAAAAAAAAAAAACAGGTGATAATTTATTTTTATTGTCCACATAGAAAATAATAAACAAAACGCATAAATAAATTGCGTTATTTTCACAAAGGAGCTGAAAACAACGAGAATAACTTCATGTATAAAAAAACAACCTAAGAATAGGTACGCAACAACTTTAATGCAAATTGCAACATTTCAGAGTTTACAGCAGCTGATACTGAATTTTATAAGATTTTAAAGTCAGCATATGGGTCAAAGGCACAAAAATTGATTTCTAGAATATATATACTGCTTTGTTTACAACTTATAAAGACAATACCCTGTTATATAAGACAAAAATGGGAAAAAGAGGCAGCAGTTGTTCTTTCAGAAGAAAAATGGGGAGATATTTGGAGATCCCAGTGGTCCTCTACGAGCTCCTTGTTTTGGAGAGAACGCTGCTGGAAACATGTTATAAGATACTTTAGGACACCAGCACAGGACAAATAGAAGAACGGATATGTTGGAGACAATGTGGCTCAGAAGAAGCCAATCATTACCATATGCTCTGGACGTGTCTTAAATTAGGTACATACTAGAGAGTCATCCATAAAACCGTAAACTTGGTTTTTGGAGTTGAAATACCATTCAGTTTTGTGACTTTTTATCTTAATGATGTTGATATCCTGGAACAGAAAAATGACGAGAAACTGTTGCAGGCCCTCTTAGTAGCGAAAAAAAAAAAAAAACAATATTACTAGAAAATGGCTCAACACAACCCCTCCTACAATGGAAGGGTGGTTGGATAGTATCTTAGAAATATTCAAGATGGAAAATTTAACCTATACCCTGAATATCCAAAGAGATCAATTTTATCAAATTTCGAACAAGTGGATAAAATACATAACCCCAACTAGAGGCGGATTTATACAACTTCTCTGTCAAGACTTCTCCCCCCAACTGGTGAATGATATAATATTGTTTTGCATTGACTTTTTTCTCACCCACTTTCTATTACTATTGTTAAATATTTTTTCATTGTAAGATCCCCTTATTTAGACATATATAGTTTATTTATTCATACTAAATTAGGTTATTTAGATGATATGATACTATTGGGAATGTTAGTAACTTAAATGTAAACTAAGAAGAATGTTATATCAGTTTGCATAGGGGTTCTATAGTTTATATGCAAAATTTGGAAGTGACCGCAGCTGATAAGGATGAGAAGATATTAGAAATGTGATATATTTAATTTAATTGCTTGTAAATCTGAAAATTCCCACACAAAAAAAAAAAAAAAAAAAGGTAAAATAACCTGAGAACAAAAGTGAAGATTCCAAAACCAACTAAATCCAGCAGCCCCTACGGAAGCTGCTTTTAACTGTAGCCGTATTTCTTGATACCCGGAGAGCTTTGATCGAAAATAATATCTCCGGTTTGTTTTTAAAGTCTCAGAACAACGAGTCAGCTGCTTCAACAAACAACACTTTAACCATCTCTACATCTTGAAAAGTCTTCTTGTGCTCAACAATTAATTATTAAGTGACTCACCCAGAGTGATTCTTCGCTGTCGTCAGCTGTAAGAAAAACGCCTGCTGTCCGGATAACTGGGATTTTAATTCCTTCGCCTTTTTCTTTCTCAGCTCGCTTTTCGGAAGAAAGTCAGTGCCGTAGTTTTTATGAACAGTCCGAAAATGCTGCTCCCACTTGCACGAGGCAACCACACTTCGTATAAGACATTGTGAAAAACAAAGTCCTCCTCCCATTCTGTATGGAAGTAGTCAGATTTTACTTGGTCCAGCTCCCCAATTCATTTTACACATTTTATTGAGTTTAGACCTCGGTAGTTTGTGGTGTCGTTGTTTGCGCGTGCGTGGCGACCTATGTGTCAGAAAAGGTCCGGTCTCAGATTGGCTGCCCTGCATGTCAATCAAGTGAAGAACTGCATAGTGAGGATGGATGATAGGCTGACGTCTATGTAAAAAAAATAAAAAAAGGCTGATGTTTATTTTGCCATTACTCAAATTGCCTTTGTGATCGACGTATTGGGCTACAACGGTTTAAAATCCACAGGGTGAATTTGTAGTCTAATCCTGCTTGTTTACATTTTTAGGATAAACTGTGAAGCCAATGTTTCTGAGATTAGACCGCACTTTATTTTGTTCACTTTGCAGCATTTAAGATCAGAGCTGGGTGGTTGAGATGGACGGAGGAGGAGAAGAGTAACAGTGACAGAGAAGCTCTCGCAGCTCGTAGACAGAATCACACTCAATAGACCAAAAGAAAAAGATCTGAAGTGGGAAATACGATTTAAAAAAAACTTTGTCTGCTCAGAAAGGCAGAAAGGAGTTTGAGTGTGAAAAAAAAAAACCATCAGTACGAGAAAATGTAAAGGGAAAAAAGGAGAGGAACGAACAGATGGAGTGGGCTGGGACTGTTCTGGTGCACGATGGGATGATCAGCATGTGGTTACAGTATGCTACTGATAATATATACAGAATATATATAACTCCATGAGTCACTGACTGACCGAACCGCTTCTTGAACGACCTTTTCATTCATAACGAGTCACTTCTCTATGTCAGTGATACTAACGCAGGCCTTGATGCCAAACTGACCTGAAACAGTTTAAACTCAATCATGTGTTGAATATGTCTGATCTCCAACAAAAGCATCTTTATTAGTGCCCAGCGCAGAACGTGACACCAAGGGATAATGTTTTTATGTCTGTGCTCATTTGTAGCTTAAGTAATCGCTGGATCTACACGTACAACTGATAAACTTTTGGAGTCAATCCAGTACAAGATGGCCACCACTGCCAACCAATAATATAATAAAATAAAAAAACTTAAATGGCTACAACACAGCCAAGTTATACAGAAATTGAGCTAAATCTGGTGTGATGGAAGCACTAAGTTTTCCTCATGGATCATGTGAGATCTCACGTAACATCATTTACAAGGTTTGACCACAACATACTCAGGGTTCCCAGGGACTCTGGAAACCAGAGAGAACCTGGAAAATGATTTTCACAGTGTTCATATGGGAAAACTCAATGAATTTGAGAGAAACATCATAAATGGTAAATGGACTGTACTTATACAGCTCCTTTCTATCTTATCAAGATGCTCAAAGCACTTTACACTGTAATCCCTCCCATTCATACAACACTCTACTATACCTTTACAAAGAATAATCAGAGCTTTATCACATTCATGGGACACACGTCGGAGGCAGTGAGGGGTTCAGTGTCTTAGCCCAGGGGCACTTCAACATGTGACTGCTGGTGGAATCAAACCCCCAACTCTTCCATTGGAGGATGACTGCTCTAACCACTTAGCCACAGCCGCCCCCTCATCAGACAAAATTCAAGGAATTTGAACATCGATTAAAAGATGATCTTTCTGAGATTTCAGCACTTGAGTCCATGTTCTTCTTCTACTGTGTACAAAGTACATGTATCCATTATTCTATATAATTAATTATTAGGAATGGTAAATGGAGCTTACTTATATAGCGCTTTCCAGCCCCCATTGAGGGGCCCCAAAGCGCTTCACAGTACCAACCATCCACTCATTCATACACACATTAATACACCGGTAGCGGCAGACTGCCATGCAAGGCGCCAACCAGTCCTACCGGGAGCAACTCGGGGTTAAGTGTCTTGCCCAGGGACACAACGACACATGGTGTGGGGAACCGGGATTCGAACCTCCAACCTTCCGATCGGGGGACAACTGCCATTACCACTACGCCACGGCCGCCCCATGTATGTACCAGGTATGTATAACAAACGTACCAAAACCGTATAGGTACATAATAGATTTGACTTGCAAGTACCCAAAACGTATCCTGACTACGTGTACACGTGACAAGACTTGGTCGACACAACTTCAGTTGAAAAAGCCGACGACAGGTGAAGCAGACTGTCACTCATTTGGGTGGTTTAGCATTAGTGAAGCTAACTTTTTGGTTAGCTGTGCCCACTATGACAGTAAGTAATCTTTATGTACCCACTAAGTAGCCATTATGTACCCAGTAGGTACCCTTTATGTAAGTATCTAATTTATGTACCCAGTAAGTATCCATTATGTACCCATCAAGTATTCATTATGTACCCGGTACCTTTTATGTACCCAGTAAAATATCCATTTTTTACCCAGTAAGTATTTTTTATGTACCCAGAAAGTATCCATTATGTACCCAGTAGGTATCCATTATATACCCAGTATTATATACCTAGTAGGTATCCATTATATACCCAGTGGGTACCCTTTATGTATGTATCTATTATGTATCCAGTAAGTATCCATTATGTACCCATCAAGTACTCAGTATACCCTTCATGCACCCAGTATGCATTATGTACCCAACTACCCATCAAGTATTCATTATGTACCTGGTACCCTTTATGTACCCAGTAAATATCCATTTTGTATCCAGTAGGTACCCTTTATGTACCCAGTAAATATCCATTTTGTACCCAGTAGGTACCCTTTATGTATGTATCTATTATGTACCCAGTAAATATCCTTTATGTACCCAGTAAGTATCCATTATGTACCCACCAAGTATCCATTATGTATCCAGTAAGGATCCTTTATGTACGCAGAAAGTATCCATTATGTACCCAGTAGGTATCCTTTATGTACCCAGTTAATATGCATTATGTACCCAGTAAGTATCCTTTATGTACCCAGAAAGTATCATTATGTACCCAGAAAGTATCATTATGTACCCACTACCCAGAAAGTATCCATTATGTACCCAGTAGGTACCCTTTATGTACCCAGTAAATATGCATTATGTACCCAGTAAGTATACTTTATGTACCCAGAAAGTATCATTATGTACCCAGAAAGTATCCATTATGTACTACATACCATGCTATATTGTACATTGCTACTGAAATTGATACAATTCTAAAGAATGATAATAAAACAGGACAAAGTTGTCAGTAAAATATTCAGTTATTTACATTTTCTCCTGTAAATAAAAACTATTTTTACGCATCTTTTTGTTTCCTGATATTTTGATTAATATGTTTAAATTCTTCAGTTTAATTTAATTTATTTGTTTATTAAGCTGCAGAACCTTCATGGAGTCGAACATCAACTTTGTTTTTGTGCTGATTATTTTTTGTACGTTGGGTTCATTTAATCTGTTTAGATTATTTTTTCAATAAACAATTTTTTTAAATCAAAACAGAGTCTTGTTTTTACTGATGGCTCATTAGAGTGGGATTACTAAAATCAGGATGGATTAAAAATAAACATATTCTAACCCGTTCTTTTAAAACTCCTTTAATCCAGAGTTTAGGTCGTAAACCTTTAAAGCCTGGGCGGGACTGAACAACCTGTTCAGACGGGTTTGGATCGAGGCGTCTCACCAACACGCTCACCTGAATTTAAAAAAAAAAAGTTTTTTGATGCAAAGAAATGCAAACATTTTTTACTAATCATCATATAGACCCTAAACTGTGGCGTAAATAATAATTATAGCTGAAAAAAATGTTGTTTTAAACGTAAACATGACAAACACAGCTCAACGCTTGGTGGGTCAGACAAACCCTACTGATGTCAAGGTCAAAGGTCAAGGCCACAGGCCCTCATCTATGCTCCATAGAAACCTCCAACCCTTTGTCCCTCTTTGTCCATGCACAAGTTGTCCCTGGTCCAGCTGCACAGCTGTGGAGGACAGAAGACGTCTCCACTTTTTGAATTATTTAGCTTTGTCGGCCATGTTTCTCTCCTTCAGCTCGAGCTGTTCAAAACTTTTACTGCTTGTTTCAGCTTTTTTTATTTTTTTAGTTTCTGCTACATTCGGCTTTTTCAGCTACAATTTTAGACATATTTCTGCTAATTTTAGTTTTTAATCCTGATGTGTTTTTTGTGTGTGCTCATTTTGGCCTTTTGGAGTTTAACAAAAATTAAAAGAAATTATGTTTATTTACTCTTTCAGCTTCTCTCTGACAAAACTTTTTTTTAAAGCTTTCAGCTACTTTTTAGCTGATTTGGGTTTTTTTTTCTCTTTTTTTGCTAATTTAATATTTTTTATAATCTATCTGCCTATTTCAGCTGATTCTGCTCATTTCAGCTGTTTGTCTTCTGCTTTTATTTTCCAGCTTTTATCACGTCAGCTTCTCACATTGAACCAGGGCCGGCCCAAGGCATAAGCAAACTGCGGCTGCTTGGGGCCCCGGGGCTACTAGGGGGCCCCCTAAGTGGAAGCACAGGTTTTTAGGAAGTTAGTTAAGTGTTGAGGAAGAAGTAACATAAACAGGTCAAATGTGTATAAAGGTTGTTTAATATTTTAAGTTCAGATTTTGCAAATTGTTGCATACATATACTGTTAATAACCATATTCAACTTTTAAAAAACTTTTAAACCATTTTACGTGGTTTCAAGTAATAGTTCATTTACATTATTTAAATATTTCTTTGATTTATTCAAAACTATATTTGTTAAATACATTCTGCCATGTCCGGTCTTTTGTGGACATCCATGAGCTTGATGTGACCCAAAATGAAAATGAGTTTGACACCCCGGCACTGGATGATATATACAATAATGTAAACAGGGCTGTCAGAGTTGCAATGAACAATCACAAACTCACGATGTGACGGAGTCGAAGGCGTTTTGGTTAAACCCTCTAATCATCTCTTATGAACAACTCTCTGCTACTACCACTCCACATTTCACTTTAAATAGTCGGCCATCTTGGATCGGTTTGGCTCCAAAAGTTAAAGAGCTGTAGCTGCACATTTAGTGATCACTTCCTGAAAGTTTCAATCAAATCCGTCCGGTGGTTCGTAAAATATTTTGCTAACAGACGGAGAGCCATAGTGTCCCTCCTCCTGTGGGCGGGTCCGGTTCGGACTGTGGGCCCGGCCTCCGTGAGTAAAAACCTCCACCCTCCTCCTCCTCCTGTCACACCGAACCGAGCCCGCGAGGAGAACCGCAGACCCGCCGCTGCGGCCTCCATCCAGCTGTGCGCACATCTGCAACAGCCGGATCCGAACCGGGAACCATGGCGTCGAAGCCCGCGGAGAGTCCGAAGCTGTCCGAGGAGCAGGTCCGAGTTCTGGAGGAGAACTTCAAGAAGGTGAGCAGACATCCGGACGGGACGACGCTACTGCTGATCGCTGCGGAGTGCGGCCTGACGGAGCACGAGACCGGGGTGAGTCCCTCCCGCACACCTGCACAGGTGAACCGCACCTGGACAGGTGAACCGCACCTGGACAGCCAAAGGAAAATATCCTCATTAAAAAAAATTGTAATTTTAGGGATGAAAATTGTTTTAAATTAATTAGCTGATGTAATGTCGGTCAAATAAATTAATAAAATAACCAAAATGTCAGCATGGAGCCACATTCCAGTGTTGCCAGATATACGACAAATACCGTATTTATACGATAGTTTTAGAGTCTGTATGATAAATAGTTTTGAAAAAGCTACAAAATAAAAAAAGTTAGTCAAGAACAACGTACCGAGAAAACCGTGCCCTCGCTCAACACGTGCACTAGTTTGGGTAATTTTAAAGCAGCAGTACAATATTTCGTCTTTTTTATTATCTGGCAACCCACAGCTGAGCACCTGATGTGTTCAGGTGCACGAACATAAAGTCAGATAACGACGAGGACGCGCTCAAATCTGTGTGGCCGTTTGCTCGAGTTGGTGTATGGCAAGCAGTTTTATTAATTAATCAAATCACAGAAATACTCTTACTGGTTAAAATTTTAAATATTTACAGTCACATTATTACAAGAACATAACATGCACTATGATAACAACTGCATTGTTTTATTTTTTATTTTATTTTATTATTCATTTTACTTGTTTTTACTGTGTTTACAATATTGTGTCTGGTTTATTTTTATTTTTAATTTTTTATGATTAACAATGTAAGGTGACCTTGAGTGCCAAGAAAGGCGCCTACAAATAAAATGTATTATTATTATT
>JARVJN010000002.1:31156844-31169217 GCA_031763805.1 Argolebias nigripinnis
AAATGATACATTCTCTCAGTTTAAACTTTTGATCTGTGATTTGTGTTCTATTCTGAATAAAATGTTAGATGTTGGCAACAATTTCTTTAGTGTTCCAACTTTTTTGGAATCTGGTTTGAATATATACTGTACACACTTAACTCTGGAAATTTTAGTGAGTGCACAAAACAAAAACATTTTAAAAAAATCTAGTAGATTCAATAGCTATTTCCAAACCTTCATTTAAAAAAAAAAAAAAAAGATCAGTGCTGTACAAAAGTCTTGAGTTTTCCCTAATTATATTTGTAATGTTTCCAAGGAGCAGGCTTTCTGAGCTGCTTTTTCAACCAATTTACTGTACAGTACTAGACAATTTTCATAGTAATTTTGCTGTCGTTTATAAGCTACTTAACACACCAGGAATTTGCAGCTGATCTGCTTTTTTGCATTTTTGTTGTTTTCAATTCTGCCTACGTACTTTGTTGAGATGATTTTGTTCATTCTAACTTTCCCATTTTCATACAATGTGTACAGCACAGAATGTGTTAAGCATAAAGCAAAGCCTTGAGTAATACAGAACTTATTTGAACTAAAGTTCTCTCAGATTTTAACTTACCATTTAAATCAAGTATTGCATAGAGTTAGTGCATCAACACACAAAGCAATGCGCATGAACCTCTTGTTTTGTGTGTTGCTGCATGTCATGGTAAGATGTGTCTTTTTTTTTTTTTGCACAATAGATGTAGATGAGTATCCACATTGGTAATTATCGGTTACCAATGTATAAAAAGCTCTGAACAGCATCTGTACCTTCCACAGAACCTGGTAATTATGAAGAGATATTGATGGCTGCAAGTCAGCTGCTTAATGAATTCAGATATTGATCCAGCATCCGTGCCTTTTGACAATGACCCTCCCGTCTCCCAGCCCTCATTCAGAAGTGACACAATGGGATCCAGCTGGTGGCTCAGCCACACTGCATCAGCAACAACATGGATCCACTACAGGTAAATAAAGTCTTCACGTTCAGACCAACAAACTGCCTTACATAATATTATCAGACGTTTTTGTTCTCAACCGTGAATGATTTCAAGGGATTACTGCCACGAGCTTGCACCTCCACACTTCAATATGCAATCAAAGGAGAAGAGCAGAGTTTAATTATGTATTGATCAGAGCGGGCTATTGATTTAATCATCTAAAGCCTTATAAATACAATTTAAGGCTCAATCTGCTTGTCAGGTTGGTAACATCTGGTGATGTGCTTATCAAGTAGATTTGGAGATATTTTAATTCAAGTATTTGATTCTCACTAAAAAACATGAATTTATTAGTGTATTTTTTTTGCAATCAGTATAGAAGATGTTTTATTTTGGATGGTTGATTACCAGCTAACTAATGTTTACAGGCAACAATGATTGCAATATCTCAGTAAAAAGCAACTCAAATGCTTTTTACTTTTGTGGACATGCATACAAAATAACTCTCATCTCTAAAAAACTCACTTGACAACTCCAACTTTGAATATTTGTCCTGAAAAATGTCAAAAGTGGAGGGAGGCACGAAGTGCTGTAAAATCTGACTGTTAAATGAGTGAATGAATTGTTGTCTCGTTTGTCTCTATGTGTCCCTGTGATGGACTGGAGACCTGTCCAGGGTGTCCCCGACCTCTTGCACAGTGACTGCTGGAGATAGACATCAGCTTCCTTGTGAAACAAGAAAGGAAAAAACAGGTAAAGTAAATGGATGGATGAATGCTAAATGTTGTGTTGTGGTGGTTGAGAGTACCGCTGGGCTCCGCATGGTCAACTTGGCTGTTTGGCTACAATCAATAGGGTTATAACATTACCATGTTATGAATGCCATGGGGCCCTGGGAAAGCAGAGCAGACGACTAAGCTGGGCTCTGATTGGCTGAATCTTGTCTCTAGGGCAGGCCACCCCCCTGCTGACCTTAAATGTCATTTGAAGGGCTGATGACCTCTAACCTCATGCTGGAAGGGGATGGAGAAGTTTCTAGTTTGCATAAAATTAACTGGGGGTGTACAAGTCATTCAATGTTCAGTCAGGTCATCTGGACAGTTCCTTTTTTTTTTTTTGAGACGTTTCACCCTCCATCCGAAGGGCTTCATCAATCTGAGGAGTCACAAACACAGTCTCCCCCTCCAAGCAGTACACTCCTACAGCGAACCAACCAGTTTGCAAGATGGTTTCTGGGGGCTGTCCTCTCCCCCACCGACTCCTCCCAGGCAACACAGCCAAAGTGGTTCAAGACATCTAAGTTCATGCTCAATCCAGGTACCATCTATCCTTCCTTTCTACGTGAACCAAATATAAATGAGTAAATAAAATAAAAACTAATTTAGAGATCATAATACTGTTAAATTAACTGATTGAAGCTGCAATGACTCCAGTTTTAGTCATTTTTATTTATGCTGTAAAGTACTCTTTTTTTATTTCCAAGAGTAAATACAAAAACATCCATACTTAAAACACACCAGAACATTCTTTAAAAAAGTTTATTGGCTTTTAAAACCACTTTAAAAATCTCACCAGTGAGTACTTTCCATTGAAAAAAAAAAAGACAAAGGAAACAACGCTTTTGCAATATTAACAAGCTACTGTACATTAAGCAGAACACCAGACAACATCACAGAGGAGGGATTTTTTTTTCTATTGGTAGAAATAGACAAGATAGCCAAACAGAGTTGGATCAGTAAAAGGTAAAGAATCAGAGTCACTGCTTGATGGAGCTGCTGTAATCATAAAGAGGTACATTTCCTTCATTCAAATATCAGTGTAGTTACATTAAAGAAAAATGAGAAGATACTTTTTTATAACCACAAATGCATTCTTCAAAATATGAACAGGTAAAGTTGCCAAAAAACATAAAATATAAAACAGTAACTTTGTAAACAGCACACACACACTCACACAGAGTAATGCAACTCATGAAACTAGCACTGCCAGCATGGTTAACAGAACCTTTCCAAATCACAGAAGACAGTGGTAATCAAGATTACAAAGTACAACAGAAGTCATCACACATGCGTGCGTACAATCATTTATCAACAGAATGAACGTGTAAGTTTAAAAGGTCGTTTATCTTTTACTCCCCTCAATGCTTTGTATTCTCGTGTATGAGAATGAGTAAGAAATGTGTATCTCACTGAGATTAATGCACATTTTGCTACAAGACAATTAAGTCATTTTCTGACATTTTTTTTCCTTACTCATGTTTTTCATAAAAAATATTCATTTTTTTATTTATTTTTTTACCTGGGCATCCATCACTGTTTTGTCCATTAAGATGTGTCAAAGCCATGTGTCGTAAAAATTTAGTGCAATATATAGGTGAACCTCCAAAGTTTGTTGAAACATTTTTTTATCCAGTGTCTGCTGATAGACTGAGCGCAATGTCACAGAGAACGTCTGCAACCAGCTAAGATTCACAACTTTTTGAAAAAATTTCTCCATGCTATTGATCCTGCTCACAGCACGTCACTTCTGCAACTGCAGAGTCCTATTATCTTCGGATATATATATATATATATATATATATACACACTGTATATATATATACATATACAGTATATATATATATATATCGTATATATACCAATATATACTGTATATATATATATATATATATATATATATATATATATCGTATATATACCAATATATACTGTATATATATATATATATATATATAAATATTTAAAAATAAAATAAAATCAGCAAGCGAGACCAGACAGCTTTACTGTTACGACACATTGAGCCAGAAATGTAACGCACAACATACAGTATCTTGCCAACTATAATCTGTTAAGCTTTTTTTCTCTTTTCAATGGCACATTCTTAGCTAGATAATGGCCATAATATAGTGTCTTGATACATCAAATTTCTATGTTTCTACCCTATTTACAGATGGAGCTCAAACATGACTTTTACAACATTGACAAATCGCCAAAAACTCAAGCAAGCATCCTACTGTTATCACATAGCCTACCTGGCTAGCAGTGATGGTTTCAACATGCTTTCAGGTCCATGGTTACCTATAAAACATAGGATGGTGACCATTTCACAAATTTACAAACTGTACATAAGATTCACGCAACTTAATCCTTAGCTTTTTCTTTTTTCTTCTGTGTTTCCCGTATCTCTGAGGCTGCCCACTTCCCATTGTTGGTAATGTCTACTTGGAGTGTTTCTACGTGTGATAATCTTATGATTCTCAAACAGATCATCTTTGGTATGGACGTAAGGCTGGATGTCTGCAAACATAATTGACTGATGTCAAGATAGCATCAAAGCAGAACACTGGTGACCTCAAGGTATTCCCTCACAGCAACGCCCTCTCCATACCGTTCGTTTTACAGATTCAAGCTGGGGGTTTAGCATGCCATGGGGGAAAAAAATAAAATCTCATGACTGCAACGTGCCCATTAAGGGTTTTTAAGAAATCAAGTCATGGCAAATTTCTCTAAATTAATGAACAAGGGCACACACAGTATAGTTATCATACACAAAACAAGTTTAAGTTGTAACAAAACAAAAATAAGAAGTACTGAATACATCAGAGTAACAGCTGCCTTAAAACAATGAAGCTCTGGATATCTTAAAACAGTATACTATATACAGTTTCTCTTAAGGTGGCGTAAGGCCTTAGACTCTGAGAATAAGGCAGCCAGTTGTTGATTTCTTTCAAAGAGCAATCCAAAGGAGCGGCCCACATCTGCATCTTCTCCCCAATGACTCATATACTCCCATTGTAAGATATTAAACAGTGCAAGAAGTATAGGCTTTGAGAAATTTCACTCTCGAACAAAGCTCAGATGTGAATCAGTTTTCCACTGATTTAGCATATGATAATGTATAAAGATTATGTCAGAAATTCAGCACCTGGGAGCTTAAGATGCAACCCTTGTAATATTTTGATATGGCAGACAAACATACTAAAACTATTATGTGCATATACTACAAATACCAATATTGTCTCCATTTGGTTGAACTGCACGCATTGAAAAAAGTACAACGGCATGTGTTTTTGGTGAAGTATTTTGTGCCAGATTTCCAAACCATACCACCTTCCTTATTTGTTCATACGATATAAATATTGCATTATTGAATACTACCCTTCAGAGAATGTTCATAGCACAGAAATGCGTATTTAAGTGCCTACTGCCACTAAGTGCCCACACTTTACTTGAAATGCTTACATTGTTGGTTTTAGGTGAACAGAGCGGGGAGGGGTACTGAAAAATTTTTTTGGTGACAAAATGATAAGGGAAGTTATTACACATCAGTGGGAGAGATTTTCTGGTAAGCCTGGCACTTTTAAACAGAATGAATGGCAAAGTCCAGACAAATCCCAACGAACTGGTTTAAAAACAGATATATTACATATGCACTAACCCAAACAACAGAGAACAGAAACTATACAGAGTAAAATTTAGCCCAGCATTTCTACTGTAGTAGGCTGGTCTTTGCTTTCTAGCCAGTCGAAGCCAGAGTTCACAGTATCACTGCATATCTGCTGAAAAAGGGGGTCGTTCTTCAGTTCTTCCAGTGTCGAGTCTTCATATTGTTCCTGCTGCTGATTGGGATCAAACAGCAAGTTGGGGTCCAATGTATTAAGGTCAGTGATGCTACTGGACAGATCTGAGGTCAGTCTGATGTCGCTTGAAAAGTCAGACGCCACGGCATTGAGCTCAGACGCTACCTGACCTACCAGCTGAGAACTGGGGTTGAGGCTATCCTCCCCCAGCAAGTCCTTGACAGTGTTGTTGAAATCAATCTGTTGCTGTTCGTCCTCCACATCCTGCTGCTGTGTGCTCTGGAGGAGGAGCTGCGGTTGTGTCTGCACAGGATCCTCCTGGAGCTGCTGCTGGTGCTGGTCTTGCTCACCAGACCCCATTTGTGCTTGACCGTCCCCAGTGGAGAAATTCACTTGTTCTCCGCTGCTAGTGGTGAGGTAGCCGTGCTGCTGGAGCTCAAAGGCAGCAGGGCTGGAACTGACAGGCAACTGAGTCTGATGGGCAGTTCCTCCAGCAAAGCTCGGAGTGGTCTCCAGGATCTGTGTGAGGTTCATGCGGGCCGTGTAGTTGGAGGGGAGGTTGTTGATGCCCAGACCGCGGACAGATTCGTCACCATCTGCTTCCATCTTGTTGAGCAGAACGTTGGTGATCTTGGATGTGTTGCTCTGACCCTGCACAGGCAGCATCTCACTCTGCATCATGATGTTCAGAGGTACAGACTGACTACGCTGGACCATGCTATGGACAGAGCCGACTGCCTGACTGTTGGACAGGATACTGAGCACCTCAGACGTGATGGGGGAGTTAAAGGGTGAGACCACAGCTCGAGTGGTTGTCGTAGTGCTCGTGGTGGTGGTTGGAGGAGCAGTGTTTCCGCTGAAGTTCCTCTGCCGCACAGCAGGGCTAACGCTGCGGCAACGAAAAGTACTGGACGTGGATGAGGTTAAAGCCTTGTTGTCTAACGGTGCAGGCACTGCAAAACTCTCCTGTTTGGTAGGAGTTGTTGCTATCTGCTGCTGCACTGGAGAAATTGGTGTTAAGCGGCCGAAGTGAGCAGCGTCCTGTCTCGACTGAGACTGAAATGACTGGCCAGGAATTGCAAATGCATGAGGCTTACGAAACTGATCATCTACCAGGTCTTGGTAGCTGGGCAGAATGCCAATGCTATGGTTGGACAAAGGACCAGCAGAGGTGCTGTTGTAGCGGTTGTTGATCCACTCCAGTTTGGCCTTGTCAGGATGTGTTGCCATGGGCCTTTGCATCGGCTTAACGGGGCTACTGGAAACGATGCTTGCATCATGATACCCGGTGATGCTAGAGTTAATGGGAGTGAAAGCAAAAGGGTTTCTGCACTCCACGGGGCTTGGGGGAACACTGCTGCTGCAGTTGGACAGGGGCGTGCTGATGGGTGTGTGACGACCCATAGCTCCATCCACTGGAGTGATGGGGGCCAAACGGGAGCAGGGGCTCTCCCTTGTCAGATTGTGCGCAAGTGTCATTTCAGAGGTGGGCGTTGGTGTCGGGGTAGGCGTTGGAGTTGGAGTTTGAACAGGAGTGGTGCTGCTGTGGGTAGAGTGGTAGAAGGTAGAATTGGCTTGATGAGCATTGAGGATTGAACCTTGACCGTTAGTCGACTGACTCTGAAGGGACACATCCACGCAGTTACCAAACAAACCCTTGAGCTTCATCTGCTCCTCCATTTGGACCAGCTCCTCCACGATGCTGTCCTGGGTCATGTCGTCGTCATTGAACGGGAAATAATCCATGTTGGACTGGGAACCTGCAAAGTCAACCATTTCCTGTGCAAGGCTCAGCTGGTCTGAGGCCTCAGAAGGTTGAGCTATCATGGAAAGTTGGTTGGAAGAGGCTTGTTTGTGTTCTGCTGGTATCTGCTGTGTCTCCCATATTGTGCTCTTTAGCTCGCTCACAGAGGCTTCATGTGGTCCTGAGTTGGCTGGTATGGCACGGGGGTCCCCAGTGATCTGCTGCAGCAAAGCCTGATCAGATGTGTTGTTTCCAGCTGCTCCAACATTTGTACCCACACTGACGGAAGGGTCTTCATGTTTCACCAGCACATCTTGCTGTTTGAGAACCGTCTGCGTTCCTTCTGTATGTGTGAGGGGAGCGTCGGTGAGTGCAAGAATCTGTGTGGGCCCTGTAGGTGTGTGTTTCGCAGTCCCTTTGCAGGGGGCACTCTCTGGTCTAGCAGGGGTTCCTGGTCTGGGAATCCTCTTCACTGCAGCACTGACCCCAGGTTTGGGATTGTCAACTACAGCAAGTGGTTGCTGGGAGATAAACACCCTCTTAACAGGGATGACATGGGATTCCCCAGCCGTGCGTTTCCTAGGGCTCTTGGCATCTGGACAGGGATCCTTCGACGTTGGGGTAACAGCAAATGAGCCCCTGGATGATGAATTGCCGTTAGAGTTCTGATTATCAACAGTCAGGTACAAAGTACTGTCATGGCAGTTACTGTTATTGCTGTCCTGTATCCTAGTTGTAGAGGTGGGCGGGGACGTGGAGTCAATTTTCATCCTAACCACTTTTTCTGGTCCTGGAGAACACTTAACCAGGAAGCTTGGCTCACTCGCAGCCCTGAATTTGGCCACTCTCTCCTCTTTGGCTCCACCGACATGTTTCTCTGCAACAGATGTGGAGCTGTTGTCGTTTCCAGGTTCAGACACCCCTTTAGTGTCTGCAGAGAGGATTGAGTTGGAGGCTGCCGCACTGAATTTGACTACAGGAGATTGGGGGGCAGCTGAACCTCCGCTCTGTGACTGCTGGGAATCGTCTGACACAGCCAAGGTACTCAAGCCTGCCGAGGCTGGTCGCACAGTTGTGCTGCTGCTGCTGCTGGGAGCCAAAGCAATAGCAGTCATCTTCACAACGTTCACTGAGCTGACATGGGGAGAGGGCATCACGGTTTTTATGGGACTGTTGGTGATGAGCAGGGTGGGTGGAGAGCGCAACGTGATGGCACTAGTGGCAGAGGGCTTGGGCAGGATCTGGGCGTACCGCGTACCGTGCCGTGCCAGCCGGTCACCTACAGGACTAGCTGGGATGTTCTGAGGAGTTTTTGGGGACTGTTTGAGAGATTGAGTGACAACTTGAAAGTTCATAGGCAACACTTTTCCTTCTGCGGTTCCCACAGGGCTGGGTGAGGTCATTATCTGCCTGGTTCTCTGTACCTGATGGAGCAACAAGACAAGTTAGCACATACAGACATATGGGCAACATCTCTGAACATGTTTTGTGGGGAAAGGAAAGCCATGTACCGTGACTGGGCTGGAGACAGCCGCTACAACGATTCCTATAGTAGGCTGAGGGGATAGTAGAGCGGGGCTTCCGCAGGGAATAATGGGTCCGGGGGTACTGGCCTCTGTTCGCTTGACTTGGGCCTCTGTAGGCAGCGGGGAGTGCAGCTTCTGCTCCTGCTGCTTCTTCTGGATTTTGCGTTGCAATTGCTGCTTTGCGTCAACAGAGGGAGATGGAAGGGTCTTCACCTGGGGCTGGAATGCGTTTGCCTCAGCAGTGGGCACAAAGGCAGAGGCTGGAGTTGGGGTCTTCATTCCTGTCAAGGCATAAGAAAAGATTATGAAAAATATGCAACAAATTATCAGTGGTGTTGTGTTGTGCAAAAGTTTGTTCACTGAGAACTGTGAGGTTACACTTTCAGCACCACGGACAGTGCATGACGTTTTTGTTTTTAGTTGTGAAGAAGGATCAGTTTAATAAGATTTCCCACAATTTTCAACATGACATAATTCTTTATTTGGGGGGGGGGGGGCATTTCCAACGTAAACATAAGAATGACGATGATGAGAAAACTCATTTTAAATTTAAGGGCAATAGTTTAATTGTGAAACAAGTTGTTCATTTGTTTTGTGTTATGTGCAGTGATGTAGTCTACGCGACACGTGGGCATACAGAGTATACCCACTAGAAAAGCTTAAGAATGTCAGTATACCCACTTAAAAGTACCCAAATGATACATAACATATACCAGTAATTAGACATGTGTCATTGATACGTTAAACAGCAGTAAAATGCTTCTGTAACAATCTGTCTGTATGCAGTGCTTGTTTATTACATTCGCTTATCCAGCAAATTATTATATAATTCTGTACTTACTACTTACTACTTGAACATGTTTTGCTTTGATACTGTTTTATAAATTATGTAACATGTTTTTAATACAAAGCAAACTGTTGTGCAAAGTTTGTTGTAAATTTATTCAAATACAAGCATCAGAGAAATTTGGAAATGTGCAATATGCATCAAAATCTAAATGAATTAACGATTACAGTACATTGTACTAACCAGTGTACTTTGGTTTCTAAGACTACACCACTGGTTATATGTGCTTAAGAAGTGTCCTAAAGTTAATTTTAAGAAGCACGCCACAGCTATTAAAGTCTAAGTATATTGCAGGATTAAAGAAAGGGAAAATATTCAAAATAAAGATATGATTGAAAATTAGTTATATGTAGCAGAAATTCTAAGAGAATAAATTGCAGACTAAATCAATAACGCTTATTTATCTTTAGTCATTTTTAAGCCTCTACTATAATAAAACTTACATATTTTGCCTGTCACCAAAAATCAGAGGAGAGTGTTTTTGTCTATGTCTCTGTGTATATTAATTTTTCTGAGGCATTAGTAGAATCATATCACATCATATCATATCATAAACCACTAAACAGATTTTAATGAACTCTCAAAATGTAATCATTGCTTGTACGTACACAATTGATTTGATTTTTTAAATTCAATCTAATTTAAGATGGCCATCGTGGCTCTTAGTCAGTCTTGAAAAAAAAAAGAAGAAAAAAAAAAAAGACTAAATCAGCCAGTGTTTTGAGATCAACTCAAATCTGGTGTGGCAGGAAGAGTCATCACAAACCCATTCTCTGAGTGTAATCACATCTCATGAGGTTCCTTAATATCACAAGATTGTGCTTAACATTATTCGCCAGGTTTGACCAAAATAATTGTCTTTTCCCAGCATTAGATGTGTTTAGTTTAAATCTTTGGCACAAAAGCAGTTTCTTCTAGAAACATTGAGCCTTTATTGAGTGAATGAATGCCAACAAAAAGACAAACATATTTTGAAATTAATATAAAAACTGGAATCTTTTAAAAACCTAATATTTACACAAGCTAAAATTGCACGGCATATTGGGGCTAGATGACATCGGCCCGCGAGTCAGATTAAACAACAACAAACAGATTTATTACAGGGGAGATATATTGATGAGGACGCACAGCAACTTTGCAGCTGGTTTAAAAATAGTTAATCACAAAAAGAATGGAATAAATGAGTTAATTCATTATAGTAAATGACAGATGTTCGACACATATTGCGCTCGCTTTCAGCCCAGCTGAGTTCTGCTCCTCCTCTTTTGGTTCCACTCAAAGCTCACACCTGAGCGGGACGGGGATGCTTCACCTGTCTTATGAACCCTTTGAGGAAGGACTGGTCTGTGCAGACATTTTATTGTAAACGAGAACTGAGAAGTGGACCCACCTGGAACAGCAACATGTGCATTCAGGTAACATCAAAAATGGTCAACTTTTTTTTTTTTCTTTTCTGAAAGTGTAAAGATTTGACAAGTCAGAGATGGCAGAATATTTGTGTAAAATGGGAGGCATAGCATGTCATTAATTTTTTTTTTCACATTAGAATAACTTTATTGCAAGAGAACAAATTTTGAAATGTAATTTCGTTGAACTACACTTTTAGGTTCTGTTTATTGCATTTATGAGTCAATGCAGCAAAATAAACAAATTTAAAATTTAAAAGATCATTGTAATACTTTGTTTATTTACATAATGATTTTACTTGCTGGATGTCCGGCCCCTGAACTGTTGGCTTTTAGTAACTGTGCACCCCTAAGCAGTTTAGTTGAATAGCCTTGATATATAGTACCGTAATTCACAGTGTATAAGCCGCTACTCTTTTCTTACAATTTGTACCCCACGTTTTATATGCAGAAGCAGCTAATTTATGTTTTTTCCCCATAATTTTCATATTTTATTTTGAAAGACCTCCTGTTGTCTCTCGGTAACTTCCTGCCACTGAATAACATTTTCCCTTGATAGAGCTGGACTGCTCATGGAGCTGCCCTGCACCCAGCCCTCTTGGGGGCGGGCTTTTGTGACACAGAGTGAATGCCCTCAGGTAATCAGATGTACAGCGACTCATACTCAGGGTTTCAAATTCCCTACCATAACTCCACCCACTCTGTCATGTCGCCAGAAATATAGCCTGAATGACCCCTGAGGTACTCTCGCGGACCATCCCCCAAGATAGATGTGCAATAATTTCTTCAGATTGTTCCCGCGTCGTTACTGTATTTTACGCTTCACGCACAGACCTGTTCATTTGTTCAGCAACAACGGAAAATGCACACATAATTTCTTAATGATGCAGCCTTCAAGTTAAAAGCGATCGATCTGGCTGTTGAAGAAGGAAATTGATTTGCGTCCCGTAAGCTTTGCATCTGTGTGTCGATGAATGGGCATTGGAGACACAAAGCAGTCAAGTCTGTTACACGTTTTAATAAAAGTTTTTAAATTTGTTTTGTGTGACATCTTTCTGTGTACGGTAAATATGCGTTTAAATACCGGGATCTCGTTTTAAATTCACATCCAAACACAGAACTGAGAACAACAACAGAGAACTAGGGATGCACCGATCCACATTTTCTTGCTTCCGATCCGATCCTTAAAGACCGTGTAAAGTGAAATTAAATTTGTGTTTTTAGTTTGTCACACGGCATAGATATGTGTTATTAATCACCCATATAAATCTGACTGATTAAAAACATTGTTTACCTTATAAAATTAAGTCTC
>JARVJN010000002.1:31191650-31201894 GCA_031763805.1 Argolebias nigripinnis
AGAGCTAAACACGGTCCACATTTTGCCGTAGGTGCGACCTATACTCAGGTGCGACCTATACTCAGGTGCGACCTATACTCAGGTGCAACCTATACACCAGAAAACACTGTAAGCACCTGGGGAGCAAATAGGGATTGGGTGTCCTGCTCAGAGACACCACGACATGGCTGGGGATCCAACCTGGGACCATGTCAGCTCGACTGTTTGCGATGCGGCTCCACTTCCAGGCGGTAACGCTGCATCTTTTATTTTAGAGGGGATGAGCAATTCGCCCGACATCTGGAACGCTGTCAACGGGCTCAGCCAGCAGGGCTATGAAGGAGTGCTGGGAGTCACCCCAAGCCACCAACCAGCGGCGGGGAGCTACAGCAACCTGGTCAGCTCATCTCCTCTGCCTCGCACGTTGACATTAAGCAGCAGTTTGTGTGTGAGTGGGTTTAACGGAGGGTTTCTGTGTGTTCAGGACTTCTCTCCACATTCGGTGTTGGCTGCCGACATGAACCGGGGTCTTCCACCAATGTCCACCTTTCACCGCAACAATCCTCGCACTCCATCAGTCAACGCCTCAGAGCATTCCACAGGTGAGGGTATCCTTGTGCTGCACTTTTTAAATTATTTTTTCATAACTTTACGACGATTGTTTTCTGTTCAGTCTCAGGAAGCCATGGAAATGTGTCAGGAGCCTCCCAGACAGGCGATACTCTGGGAAAAGCTTTGGCCTCGGTAAGTACGCGCCACCTCAATCCCATTAGGGCAGCTCATCTATGGCCCTGTTATGCTCCAGCAGTCAGGTCAGGTCATAAAACCAGGTCTTTAGAGACCCAGAGGAATAATGCAAAACTTCCTGCCTGCCAGTGGCAAGGCAGTAATTAAAGAGGGGCTGCTCTCAGATTGTAAACCTCTTTGATTGGCTGTAAAATGACCAGAACTGATGAGTTTAGTCCAGGTTACGAGGGTCCGCAGAGGGTTGTGCAGGCTGCAGCTGTTAGAGCTTACACAGAAATGGTAAGGTGATCATTTTCCCTCCATCAGATTTATTCCCCGGATCACACCAGCAGCAGCTTCCCGTCCAGCTCCTCCACACCGGCCAGGTCTCCATCCCCACCGCCCACTGAAGCTACAGGTAAACTAGAGTAAATCCCACAGCTAGGCGATGAGTGAAATATTATTTATATTCTGTCATCTCATACTTTTTGTGTTCTGCTTTCACTCTTTTTCTGCAACAATCAGGTACCAACGTGTGGTCTCGCAGTTCAGTTCAGGCCCCGGTGTCACCGCACTACGAGTCCTCGCTGATATCTATGGTAAAAAACAACAACTTTTCCTGCAGTTTATACTTTATTAGTGACATAAAATATGCTTTTATAGTAATAATATTAATAAATGAGCAATTTAATTCAAGAGAGCTTTGTGATAAATGTTACATTTTGACAAAATGTCAAGTAAGATAAACATACAAATGTACCGTAAGAGTTTATAACAATAATAATACACTATATGCAAATTTAGTGAATTGTTAAAGAACAGTAGATAGTTTTACACTAATACATAAAAAGTATGCATTAATGATTCCTTTTGCATAAATTGCTTTCATCTGCTGCCATGAAACGTGGGCAGCTGTGTGTATGTGTTTGTTTCTGTGTCAACAAAATATTTTGTGAACCATTGGATTGATCTTAATGAAAATCATCAGGAAGTAATCAGTGGATGTACTGCTACTGATTAATTTGAAGTCAGCTCAATTCAAGATGTTCGCCGCAGCTAATCAACCTTAGCAAACAGAAAGATGGAGTCAGTTGTGCAGACGTTTAACTAACACACAATGTGGTTGTAGCTGAGAGTCGTCCTCTACATATACTTTGAGCCCTAACAGATGGAACATCTGTATTTACAGCAGCAGCAGACAGCATGCCTTCCTTCAAGGAATGTTGGTTTAATTAGATTAGATTTTTTCCCCCTAAAGTTTCAAAACAATTAAATTTAAAAAAATCCAAGTTGAAGTTACATCATTCTGAGTCATTCTGACATTCTAAGGATGTATTTCCTTCAGATTTATTCATGCCACATAAAGGAACATGACAAAGAGACATATATCTCATGTGCACTTCAATCAGATCTAGGAAGTCCACAGTGGGAACTAGAAAAACATTTTTTAAGCTTTGTACTAATATGGACACAATCAGACAAGGATTATGTTTAGGATTTAAGGGTTAGAGTGGATTTAAATTCAGGGGTGGGGGTTGGTGATTATTAATCAAAGTGGACCCTGGGAACTGAAGGCCCTGGGAGTTCATGGAGAATCCCGTTCAGCCACCGTCCTAAAACTATGACTGCTGCATTGTAACAAATCTACCAACCTTTACATTGAGTGAAACTAACAGCTCTCTGAGTAACAATAAATAAAAATTAGCTTCTAAAATGGTTTGCAGTATTCCATCAAACTCATGAAAGAACCCGTTCTCTGTCTTTATGCAAATCTAGGCGATACAACTGTGGCTTTAGATTAAACTTAGTGTTTCCTCTTTTCATCCATATGCCCACAGTGTTTGGGTGAGAAAAGCTGACATTTAAACATAAACTTTCCACAATGGAGGATCTTTGAAATTTAATTTCTGTTGAAAAGCATGCCCGTTGTTACTTTGGGTCATGGAAACCACAACAACAACAATGGAGCGGTTTTTACTGTTTATTTAGTTACACCTGCCTCCCTTTACCCTGTTCTTGTTGCCATTAAACTTTGATCGCGAGCTGAATACTTTGGTTAATAATTTCAGGTCTCGCTTGTAAATGAGTCCCCGAGGCTCAATAGGATTAACCTGTATAAATAAAGGTTGAATGAATGAAAATAACTGAGAGGAAGTGATGCTCTCGACGAAGATGGTCGCTTTCACCCCCTCCTCTCTCCTTCCCACTTTTTTGCTCTCTTGTCCTGTGAACCTACTCAGAGCCTCTCACATCTTCCGAATCAAAATTGATTATGGATCTGGTCAGATGGTCTTTCAACGCAATCGATTAAATTTTACAAGAAGACACGTTGAAGGAGATCCCTATTCTTTGAAACGTAATTGGATTTATGATAATTGGATTCTGCTTTTTGGAGTTGGTGGAAATCTGGTTTGTTGACAAATTTGGAAACGCCAGTAGCTGTTTAAGCTGTCTGGGCTGTGTGTGCCGGGTTTTGCAACACTCAGACAGGGTACGAACTATCTGTGGACCTGTATCAGAGCTGAGCAGGCAGGACTGTGGAACTTTGTGGCAGAGTTCACGGACAGCTGGAAGGAAGAGATCGCGGAGAAGTTTTAAGCCTGACTTTGGCAAAATGCCTGTGGATCGTGTTGTTTGAATTTGCTATTGAGTGTTCCAGCAGAACTGAAGGCAGACATGTCAGTAGAGTCTGCCTGCCTAAAACAAATTGTTGTTTATCTGAATTTGGCCTCCCCGTTGGCCTTGGACAGGCCAACTTATCTCAAATTGCTCCTGGAGGATACCTAAGAAGCTCTGCCTGGCAACCCCCTCCCGAGGACATCTGTGGCCTTATCAGAACTGTGCCACTGATAGACACTGTACCATCTTATCAGAACTTTGGAACTTTCTGTAGTGTTGATGGATAAATCACCATCTTTGTCGACCTCTATGCATAAATGTATGATGATGTCATTGTATGTTGCTGTTTATGTTGTGAGGTCTTTTTTGCATCTTTTACACAGCCAGGGCATGGTGTGTGAGATATGCTTTCTTTAACTTCCTCCACCCTCGTGTTCTCTTTTCCTCATCTCCTCCATATGTAGTATGTACAGGTCTCTCTTGTAAATGAGTCCCTGAGGCTCAATGGGAACTAACCTGTGTAAATAAAGGTTGAATGAATGAATGAATGAATGAATGAATGAATGAATGAATGAATGAATGAATGAATGAAGTAGTGGAAAATTTTGGGGGAAGAAAATCTTTGAGTGTTTTTTCTGTGTTTAGTCATGTCAGTAAGTGAATTTTCCCACCCAGGGATTTTGCATGGGCATTTTGGTGTTTTAATAATTGTTAGTTATGATGCTGAAAGTAATGTCTCCTGATGTTTTCAGTCTCAGGTGGAGGACCGCCTGGACAGACTGGATGATGTCATCCACGTCCTGAGGAACCACGCTGTGGGCCCCACGGCTGGGCTGCCCACTGACATCCACAGCTTGCTGAACCAACCCCACCACATCCACCCGGGCTCTGGCAGCTCTTTACCATTCACCTGTCATGCTCCAGCCATGGTTAGCAAACTAGTTTTTAAAGCAGGAAACACCTGCTTAAGCATGGACATTACACCCGGAGAGGTGCTAATATTCAGCTTCATGAATTATCTGGCAGCTATGTCTGAATGTGTACCTGTGTAAAAGCTGATGTCCCTGGAATTGGAAATTGAGCATAACTGGAGTACGATATATGTGAATATTCAAATTCCATAGTTTGCAGAGTGCAAAAATGATTTTTAGTTCAATTGTTTGGGGAGAATATAATAAATTCTTAAAAAGACTCATTCACAAGTTTCTGGAAACCGTCCAGATGACCTGACTGAAAATTCTTTGATTTTATACCTGGATGATTGTGCATAGACTTTGGTGAATGAGTGAAGTGTTTAAAGACTTGTCCATCTCTCTGAGATTAAACTAATTCTGTAGATCTTGAGATCTTTGAACTGAGAAATCAGATGCTAGTTTGGGGTTTTGTGGGTGAGATAATAAATTAACCATGTTAGACATATTGGACAAGTCATAATATTGTTGATGTGAGACATCTGTAAGACTGATCACTCAACAAGCATCTAAACATGTTTATCTCAGTCAGTTAGAGAGGTTTTATTGTTGTTTCAGCTACGTACAAGTATTGAAATGAAACATATTGTTTGTGTCATAAAGGTTGATGGTGTCACTATGAACAACAATCACTCGTCCTTCCAGAACCGCACACAAAATGGCCACCCGTACCTGGCCAGACAGAGGGCCACGCTCCTGCAAGGAGGAGACGGTGGTAGGGATATTTATTTTTATCTGATCGACTATCAGATTCACACTATTCACTGTGTCTGGCCGTGTTTAAAACAGTTTTAAAGGCTTACTGTTGTGTGTGATCTTCTGCAGGAGTTCAGGACAACCTGGAGCTTAAGATGGAAAGCAGGGAGAGTGAAGACATGATGCACATCAACCATGGCCACAGCTCTGACAGCCCAAGATCCGACGAGGACAGTGAACACAAAACAAACGGAGAAAACAGCTCAAGGAACAGGTAACCCACACGTTTAGAGTGCAGTTCACTTTTTAAATATGAGACCACCTGGTCGATGAAGAATCTTTGATGGTGAATAATAACCTGCAGCCTCAAATCAGTTTGATTTCCTCATGCTTGTCTTTGCTCCTCGCTGTTAGCATCCATGAGGATGAGGAGCTGAGCCCGGAGCAGAAGGCCGAGCGCGAGCGCGAGAGGAGGATGGCCAACAACGCCCGTGAGCGTCTGCGCGTGCGGGACATCAACGAGGCCTTTAAGGAGCTGGGGCACATGTGCCAGCTGCACCTGAAGAGCGAGAAGCCGCAGACCAAACTGCTGGTGCTGCACCAGGCGGTGGCTGTGATCCTGAGCCTGGAGCAGCAGGTCAGAGGTCAGTGCATCAGAGGGTCGCGCCCGCCTCACAGGGAGCTGACGGGACCCGCTTTTTAGAAGGATTCAAGATAAATACAATGTAAATCACACAATTGTTTTTGTTTGTTTGTCTAAAGCTGCATTAACATTTTGCTGTTCTGACCACATGATGGCAGCACAGTAGGCTTGGCTGATGATGTGCACCTACATTTAGAGCTTTCAGCATCCTGCAACATTCAAACAGCAGCATTGGTTAGTTACAAAAACAAACAGACAAAAAAAATGAGTAATGGATTAAAAAATACCTGGGGGGAAAAAACTGCTAATTCCTGTTTCCACCCGTGCCCTGTGAGCAGAGTTTTAAAGATAATTCCCTCGAATTTATAAAAGTGATGATTTTTTTACATTTTTTTAAATCAAACTTGAGTGCTAAAGGTTTGGAGCTCTTCAGCCGTTGAAATGCTGACCAGTAATTTGTTGCGTCCTGCAGAGAGGAACCTGAATCCAAAGGCTGCGTGTCTGCGGAGACAAGAGGAGGAGAAGGCATCAGCCGTCCTGACAGAGTCTGTTCATCTCACTTTTCATCCAAGTCTGGGCGACCTGTCACACCCCATGGGCCACCTCTGATCACCTGGTCTAACCGCTTCAAGTCTGCCATCAGGTAACTGATCCACGCTTCCTTCGTCTTTGATTTCTGATCAACAGATCACCTGTGTTATTATTTCTGACTCGTTCTTTCTGTGATGTCTAGTGTTGGCTGAAGAACATCCAGGAGTTCTGTTGGATGTCCAGTGTTTCCTGTGAATTCAGAGCGAGCAGATTACACTGACTAGAAAGTGTGTTGCAGTCGAACAATCATCTCCTCTCCTCCCAAATGGACGTTTAACTTGGTGCCTATAAACTCTATATAAAACAGACAGATGCATTGTAATCTGCAGATGTTTTGTACATATTTTGTGTATTTATTTCTGTTTCAGTGTATATCTGGATGAATAAATGAATTCTGTGGTTTGAAATCATTTTTTACTGCAGGCTGTATGGTGGTGCGCTTGGTTAGGATTGCTGCTTTCAACAAGAAGGTCGCGGGTTTGACTCCCAGTTGAAGCTTTTCTGCGTGGACTTTGCCTAATCTCCTCATGTCTGTCTGGGTTGTTGGTCCAAAACCGTGCATGTTAGGTTAACTATCAGTTTTAAATTGTTACGGGAAGCGAAGGATTGTCCTGTTCATGTTTGTGTGGCCCGGGGATGGACTGGTGACCCATCCAGGATGTACTGACAGCTGGAGGCCCCTGAACCATAAACAGGGACAAGCAGGTGCAGAAAGTGGAATGATGGATGGATCACTTAGGCTGCTGCATAATCTTCCCATTAAGACCACAGCTATGTTTTCAGCCATTTTTCAGTTTTCTTGCAGGGGGTGTGTGTATGTGTGTAAATGTTGCAGGGGGGTTTGAGCATTCTGTGAATGAACAGATCTCCAAGAATGTTCTTTAACATCAAATCTAGTCTAAAAATGTGTTTTATTCTGGGTATTGCACTGCTGAAAGAGTCTTCTGATACTGAAACAATGGACAGAATCCCTCTTTTCCTCAGCAACATTATTCCGTTTAAAAAATAGTCAAACAAGCTTGGTGCATGTTTGATTTTTAATAGAACATTCAGGTTTTTTTAAGTTATAAGTTACATTTGATACAAATATTGTGAAAATATTAATGTCCGTTTGCATTTGTTAATTATTTCCTTCATGAGGACTGTTTTTGTGATGTCTACTAGCTGTAACCACATTTTATCCTCTGAGCAACATGGCGTTATAGAACAAGTGATGTGTGAGAAAATAATCTGACATATTCTTGACGTAACATGTACAGGAAATGTACAGTTTGAGTTGAAGGCATGTGTCGATATAACAATGTAGCAATAAATGTCTTTTTCAAATCATTTGCATGTTTTGTCCCTCAAACCTTGCTATACTCTTGTACAGAAACAGGCAAATGGGAGGTAAAATAGGAGAGATGCTACTGTCTTATAGCTCTATGGTAAACAGCTAGTTGGGGCTAACACAATACTTTAGGTGTCAAACTGTGTCATGATTGGTATTTTCATGGCTCTAACTAAATAATTGATCAGTAGGTTAGTGATAGGCTGCTGATAACAAACGACATTGATCTATCTTATTATATTTTGTCTCCTATGTGTCATCAGCACGATCAACATAAGTTCATACTTTGAACTTAGGAGCTCTTTTTAATTTCTGAATGATTCACTTGTTAGATTTAAGTTACTTAAACAAAAATCAATCCCTTTGAAACTAGCCTACTGGACTGAAAATGAGTGAAAAGGCAGCCAAAGTCCTAAACAACAACAACACCAAAACACTTTGAAAACCCTTCTGAAGGCCCCAAGAACTATTGATCAGGACCACTTAAAGATATTACAAGGACAGGCTGCTTGGACGTGAAATGTAAGTAAACAAGGATTGATCATAGTCATTTTCACATTACATACTGGGTACTATAACTTATCAGCTGATTATAATTCTTCAGTTGTGATCAGAACTAGAAAAATTATATTTGTGGAAATGAAGTGTGCTGAATGACCACTGACATCAGCTGAAGAAGTTGAAACTGTTAAAGCAAAGAGAACAGAAGCTGAAAGGAGCAGAATGCATGCTAAAAGTTTAAATGAGCAGAAATGTAGCAAAAAATATTAGCTGAATGGTAAAGTATAAGAAGCAAAGGGCTTGCTAAATGCCATAAGCAGATAAACACTAGCTAAAACTATAAAAAAATATTAGCTAAAAACACAAACTGCTGGGAATAAGGTAAAGTAGCAAAACTGTGCAGCCTTCACCACTCTACAGAGAGTGGTGAAGGCTGCACAGCTGGCTGGTGGAGTCAGACTCCCCACCACTGCAGACATCTACACCTCCAGATGCAGGAAGAGAGCCACCTGCATCATGAAAGACCTCACTCACCCAGCACACACACTTTTTGCTCCACTCCCCTCTGGCAGGAGGTTGTGGAGCATTATGTGAACAACTAGACTGAGGAACAGCTTCTACCCTGAATCTGTTAATAATTGATGAAGTGTGACTTATCTGTGCTGCTGATTATTTCATGCTGCTGTATTCATTCATACCCATCTACTCACCACAGGCTCATGTTCATGCTGCTGTTGTCACGCCGTATTGTTTTACATTATTCCTGTTTAGCGTATATATGCCTTAGATGTTTTAATGTACCATTTGGCGTTCATTTAGTGTACTTATGCATATCTTAAATCCTTATACAGTACTGTACACTGTTTCTTTTTATTTTTGTTATATTTGAGTGTAATTGGGACCCTGTAGGATTCCTGGGTTTTCTCTGTCACTCACTGTCTTCCACAGCTAATCACCTCAACTCTCACCTGCTGCTGCCTGAGGAGACCTGATCTGGAGCTGTATAAACTCCTGCCAGACTTCTCTTCAGCACTGGACATCAACCACCTCATGGTAACTCATGTTCAGCAACTAACTGCTTTCATTACAGCTTGTCTCCAGGGCCTTCCATGTCCTGCTCCTCCAAGTCCTCCCAAGGCCCTCATCTCTCCACAGAGATTCTCCTGTGCACCACCGGTGTCGGATCAAACTGCAGCCATCAAACAAACAGCTTGGGTCAACCTGCTCCTCTCTTAAAAGACTGCTCCTCTCTCCACCACTCACCCCTTCACCGGATCATCCCAAAAACCCAGGACCTCTCCATTTGTCCTCGGGGCGCACCTACAAAACACAAACGGTAAGAGATTACTCTTTTTAAGGATTGTCTAAGGATTTGCAGGATACTCACCTTGCCCTCTCCTCTTTCCCAGTCCTGTAAATACCTGGATGGCACTGCACCTGTAAATAAAGCTTGCTTTCCTTTTTGTATTTTGACTCAGTCGTTCCTTCTCAGTCTGCTTATATTGGGGGTTGCTGCTAATACAATCGTGATAGACCCTGAGCACATTATTTTGTTTCACCTCATGTACCACATGTGGTGTGAATGACAAGCTGAACGCTGTGATATACAGGGAGTCCTCGACTTACGTACGAGTTCTGTTCCTACGCATCGTTCGTAACCCGATTTTGCCGTAAGTCGGGGACCACAGGAGTTGCCACTGATACACGTACATGTACTGTAATGTACAGTTACCAAGCACTTCACCTATCCTAACACAGTGTAGTACATAATTATCAAAAAACATATACAGTACATACATTTGGATAAATTAAAAAATATTAATTTCTTACTTTGAGCAGGTCAAGCCTGTCTCCGTCTGTTTGCATGTTAGCTCTTGCACGTTCGAGCTCTGCAGCTTCGTGCTGCTATACGCGGTCCAAACTGTTTACAGGAAGGCCTGTTAGCTTGTTAACTCCATACATTTGGAGCCAGAAAAAGAGTTAATAACTTACTGAAAGCCGTTTCTCTGCGGTGTCCATCCAAAACAAGCTGCGCCGTTAGCGTTAGCCCATCCAAAAGGCTGCCGGCGCTGTTTCTCCCCGTTTTAGCATGTTAGCTTCTCTGTTAGCTCGGTGTCCCCCGACATCTTAGGCTGCCAAGCGGACATCGAGGCGAGCTACCGGACGCAGATGGCCTCTCCGCCGCCTG